>JZKD02S0299022.1:279971-291590 GCA_000966675.3 Picea glauca | reverse complement strand
ATGGGTTCAAAACCCAGGGACCCCAAAACTTTTGAAACCTGCCACTTTGACTGATGACTGGGTGCCACGTGGCTGCCCATGATTGGGCCACGTGGCACTTTCCCATTCGACGGACAAATGCCACTTGTCAACCATTGACTGGTCCAATTGCCTGCCACATGTCTGCCCTGTCAGTGAACCTACCCAATCACCATCAACCAGAGAGTGCCACGTCATCTACTGCACAGTCAGCATGCTGATGTCATCAGCATTGACTTTTTGACCAGTTGACCTTTGACTTTTTACATGTTTGGGTTTCCGATCAAAATGCAATAACTTTCGCATACGAAGTCTGTTTGACAAAGTAAATATACCGCCGAAATCGGGAAGATGAGATAGACGCAATGGCGTTGGTTTCGTCAGATTCTGAGCACTTTCATTTTTGAGCATTTTTCAAGCCCTGTCAGACTTCTGGATCCGATTTCGGATCAACTACTACATCATATCTAGATTCATTATCTCAATCCTTTAATAGCCTAAAATCCCTAGCAAGGGAAAGCATTCTATAATCTGAGGTCTAGCACTAGGGTGAAAGGAAAACAACTTCCCTTTGGAGATAAATTCTATATATTTTCTTCATGTATGTATTTATTTCCAATTGCCTATATAAATAACAGTGTATTGATCAGATATGCACTTTATACAATTTGGGTGTGTATTCACATTATCTAGGACTTCGTCCTGTGCTTCAAACTAGTGTGAACATGATATGGTCTCATAAACATCAATTTTAATGGAACCCATATTTATTGTTGGAACTATTTGAGTTACACTTGGTTGTATAAAAATTATTTATTTATGATAAAATATTTCTTTTTACATACCTACACTTGTCTTTCTCTATGTACACTATTTTTCTTCGATAATCTTTCTTGCTTTGATCTATTATCATTTTTGATTTTTTTTTTTGTACATCATGAATATATTTTTACTAAATATAAATATATGTTTTTTACATTATAATATGATGTGTATATAATTGGACTAATAATTTAATCATTAATTATTTTAATTAACATTATTTTGTTCACATTTACATTGAGCAATCTAATTTTGTATATGTAACTCATACTTATTCAAAACCTAGTTTTTACCTTTAATTCATAAGCAATTGACATAATCTTCTCTGCATTTATTAGTTCAAGATTTAATTTACATCTACATGTTAGAAATAGGCCTTCATTTCAACTCATAACTTAAGGTATTACTAACATAAATCACATATTAAAACTTACATGCACAAATAATTGGGGGATTGGTACCCTTTAGGGGAACAACTCTATTGACTTGTCTAAGTAATCAAATTTAACCACGTAGCTAGTGAGCCTATGGATTGAAGCAATATCCTAGGTTTCCATAGCCATTTTTTCTCCTTGAGAGATTTACAAGGTATTTTACGTGGTGTGATTTAGATTCCATTTCGAGCATCAACAAATCAATTAATCAACATCTAATCAACTTAATTATCACTATTAATTTTAATATTAAAAAATTAAACACATCTCTATAACACAATATCGATCATCAAGCAAATAAATTAATAATGGACATTCCAAAATCTGTGCATCCACCACTAGGTCATGAAATTTGACTAATGGACATTGCAAAATCTGTGCATCCACCACTAGGTCATGAAATTTGAGAGGAAGATTACATAAGTGACTATAATAAAGTAGTTTCAAAAGGCCCAAGTATACTTCCAAAGGTGATGAAGTACATTGGGGGTTGATCAAGAGTCACTCGTTCCTATCAAATGATATCTCACTACAAGGCCATATGCAATCACCCTAGGGTGAAAACCTATAAAAAGGTCACTAAGTTGCCTCTTCACACTATATACCTACCCTAATTATATCATGATATTCTAAACCAAAACACATTCTAGGATAATTTTACTATGCAAGATTATTTTAAGGTGTGTGACATAATGAAATTGTTGAGTTATATGTCTTCTTTTCTCTTTGAAGAAATCCTTATCAAGCATAAGGTCATGTAATAGGGTAGGGAATCTAAAAACTAATCAATATCAAGCATAAGGTCATGTAATAGGGTAGGGAATCTAAAAATAGTTTTGTTTAATAATGTGTCCAATGAAAATAGTGTTGTTTAATAATGTGTTTAATGGATTCTCTTAATGAGTCTATTTACAAAAAAATAAATGATAACAAGAGGTCATGTAATAGTGTAGGGAATCTAAAAATAGTGTTTTTTAATAATGTGTCCAATGAAAATAGTGTTGTTTAATAATGTGTCTAATGGATTTTCTTAATGAGTGTATTTACAAAAAATAAATAATAAAAGTGAAATTTTAAAAAAATAGTGTTTCTTAATAATGTGTCGAATAGATTTTCTTAATGAGTATATTTACATAAAATAAATGATAAAATTGAAATATTAGAATAAAAGTGATTGGAAACTAGATCTAAGATAATCTAAACCAAAACACATTCTAGGATAATTTTAGTATGCAAGATTATTTTAAGGTGTGTGACATAATGAAATTGTTGAGTTATATGTCTTCTTTTCTCTTTGAAGAAATCAATATCAAGCATAAGGTCATGTAATAGGGTAGGGAATCTAAAAACTAATCAATATCAAGCATAAGGTCATGTAATAGGGTAGGGAATCTAAAAATAGTTTTGTTTAATAATGTGTCCAATGAAAATAGTGTTGTTTAATAATGTGTCTAATGGATTCTTTTAATGAGTCTATTTACAAAAAAATAAATGATAACAAGAGGTCATGTAATAGGGTAGGGAATCTAAAAATAGTGTTTTTTAATAATGTGTCCAATGAAAATAGTGTTGTTTAATAATGTGTCTAATGGATTTTCTTAATGAGTGTATTTACAAAAAATAAATGATAAAAGTGAAATTTAAAAAAAATAGTGTTTCTTAATAATGTGTCGAATAGATTTTCGTAATGAGTGTATTTACATAAAATAAATGATAAAATTGAAATATTAGAATAAAAGTGATTGGAAACTAGATCTTTATTCTCTTTTCTCTTACTTTCCCTAATTTAAAATCAGAAATAGGAAGACAACAAGAAACAAGAAATTCACAATTTAATTTCGCAACCCTAAATACATCCACCAAGTTCGAAATTTACAAACAAGGATGCACACACACAAAAAAGGATAATGAGCATGTTGGAGAATGCCCAAAAACTATTGTTGTTTACATGTGCGACCCTTTGTGTATGTGCTTACATGACACTTCTTCCATGTGCATAGGAAAATAACTAACAAATGCAAGCACACATAAATAAGGTTATTAGGTGTGTTGACACAAACAAAGAAGGTTGTGTGGGGTGTGGGGCCACAAATTTAACACGAGTGTGTGTTTTCAAAGTAAATTATTGTTGTAGTGTGTTTTGAATTTGACAATGTGATGCAATAAAATGTTGAGACATATAAGGAGAAAACTCAAAAAACTCAAAATAAATAAATATATTGAATGTGGTTATAGTGTTGGTTGTTGTAAATCTTAGACATAAATAGACAATTAACAAAAAACTAGAGAGTGATTGAAACTGATAAAACCCTAAAGACATTTTAAAGAAGATATTAAAAATGAAAGCTCCTCTACATTGAAGTCACCATTATGTTGACTATAGTTGTTGTATAGGATGAACTATTCACTCCACACTAACACATTATCAAACTAGTAACATACAATCACAAAATACATTTTTTTTACTCTACCATATAAAGAAAGAAAAAAATCCATTTTTACTCTACCATATAAAGAAAGAAATCCACACAAAGGCTCTTCTAAGACAAGGAATAAGGAAAAACCTTTAATGCAATGATTTTTAAGAAGTCTTCCAATTATTATTGAACTATAGGAAGAAGGGGCAAAGAACAATATCTCTGATGAACCTACTTAAAATACAAGAAAAAAACCCTTCCCTAATATACAAATCCTAGATTTAATTCACTAAAATGAAATAGAAACCCTTCTAATCTATTTGAAAATTCAATGAAATGAAGTGGAAAATAACCAAAATCAATTCAAATATTACAAACATATAAGGGGAAATAAATGATACTCTATTATAGAGGGGAAAGAAAGGATACTCTATTATAAGAGTAAAATATTTACAATGGCATATCGTTTTTTCCAAGAAAAAATTGCTCGATTTTATAAGAATTATAAAAACCATTTACAAAAGCGGGCTGCTCTGTGCGCATAGCCAGTAAAATAGCAAAAAAAACGGACAATCAACCACAACCAATGCAAAAACAACAAACTAGCCGAGGGAAAAAACAATAGGAAAAAACAATCAACCACAACCGGTCGATGAAGAAACAGACTGTCTGGGTGAAAAGAAGGGAGGAGCATCAAAAGAAAAATGTTGTACAATCCTGTTAATGCGCCGAAACTATGAGACCACCTTACAACAATCAAAATACAGTAAAGGTGGAGATGGAGCTCTCTATCTCATTGTCACAATGGTAGACCGAGAGTCTTCCAATTTCCTCGCGTAGGGCCCTCTTGGAGAGAGCATCAGCCTCCCGATTGTGTATTCTGGAAATATGTTGGTAGTTGATGTCGGAGAAGGCGAGGGAGAGGTCCCGTGTTTTATCCAACCAGACTTCAATATGAACTGAGTGCAGCTTTCTTTTCTGATTTATCCAGTTTATGATGACTCTCGAGTCACCAAGAACCAGAATGTGGTTGATAGACCAGTACGAAGCTAAGGTGAGGGTGTCCCAAAGACCCAATAATTCCGCTTTTGTGTTTGTACCTACAACACAGTTTAGGAACCACTTTGTGATTCTTCTTGGATTCGATTTAAAGAAGCCTCCAGCCCCGCAACAGAGTCCATTGGACATTGCAGCTCCATCAAAACAAGCAATTGTGTGGCCTCCCGTCAAAACAACATTGCAGGCTTTGTGAGGAATGGTCTTGAGCAATGAGGGTTTCCAATGGAAATTGGCCAATATTCTGTTAAAAACCGCAGAGAAGGAGGGCGGACGATCCTCGAAGATAGCTTTGTTCCACTCAGACCAAATTTTCCAGCAGGTATGGGCCGCCAATGATGGAGAGGCGGTTTTTTTGGAGTGCCAGAAAGTAAAACAATCTGATAGAGTGGGGCCACTCCAGGGGAGCGTAAAAGAGAAGTGCACATGTAGCCGGTGCCAAACCTCCTTAGCAAAATCACAGTGAATCAGCAGGTGACTTGTATCCTCCGATGATCTTCTGCAGAGAGGGCAGTTTCCAGGTCCCTCCCTTCCCCTGCGCCTCAGCACATCGCAGGTGAGAATTTTCCCTGAACCCGCCAACCAGATAAAAAGTTTCAATTTGAGAGGGATATCCTAGTGCCAAAGATGGCGCAGCCACGAACAATCAACAACCAAACTTTGTTGTTGTAGAAGAGTAGTGTATAGATTTTTTATCAAGCAGGAGCCCGAGGCATCCCCTCCGGCCCAAAGAAGAAAGTCTGGTTTGTCCTTTAGAGAGACTCCTGCTCTGTTGAGTGCGGTAGTGAACAGATTCCATTTGGAGGCGAGTAAACCTTCTAGGTGCAGATCAATACTACTCATCCAGCAGTTTGGGTGAGGGTGGATCCCTCTCGGAGCAATAACATGTGCTAGAGTGGAGTAATTTAGGGACCCGAGCCGCGCGCACAGAGGGGGCGAGAGGATTGATGAATCCCCCAGGCCAAGGATCATATCCCTGCCTAAACGAATGGTGTGTCCAGAACCTGGTTTCCACCTTATCCATTGAAGGATTACCTTTGAATACACAACTAGTCCTTTCCAAAAAGGGGACGCCCAATTTTGTAGTAGCGAAGGCTTTCTGAGCCAATTGAGGAGCGACCGGGAGCCCAAATACTTGTCTTTGATGATGCGGTTCCAAATGCTGTTGTGGGTGGCTTCCCTCCAGAAGGAGTTGGCCAGAAGGGCCGTGTTGAAGTGTGCAAGGTTTTTTAGCCCCCACCCCCCATTCTTCCGAGGTTTTGAAAGCGATTGCCAGCAGCATAAGTGAAAACGATGAAAGTCAGCACGGTCATTCCACAAAAAATTAAAAGTGAGATGTCTAAGATGAAGGAGAATATTGTTTGGTAACCTCTCGAGTGTCATCCAGTAGACAACGAGGCTCTCCAAAACCGCTTTGACTAGGATATAGCGGCCTCCTAGTGCCAACCATTTGTTGCATCAGAACCCGATCCGTTTTTCAAATAGGGTCACTAGCCATCGCCAGTCACTAGGAGAGGAAGCTCCCAATTTCAGCTGGAATCCAAGATAGGTGAATCCATTGCTCAGATTTGAAAAGGAGAAAGGGATGGCGGTCTGAAAGGGGTGAAGTTCAGCAGTGGATAGACCCCAATAATGGCGGCATATTGTTACCCTAATAGGGTGAAATGTATCCAAATCATCTCATTAGGATTTGGTTACCTTGAGGTTCTTTCTTTAAATCCAAGTTCTTCTAATTGTATTCAATATTTTCATCACAATTTTGAGTTTTTTTTTTTAAGGGCGAGGCTTCATTTTTTACCTTTTTTCTAGATCATAATTAAAAAATTAAAATAAGAAACTAAAATAAAGTTAATATTGGTATTAAAAAAACTCAAAAAAAACATTTAGAAAATTTTAGAAAATTAAAAAAAAACAATTAAAAAAATGATATAAAACTAGTTTAAAAAAATAAAGATTTTTTTTTTTTTAATTGAAAATAAAACTATGTGAATGTATTTTGGTGAATGTATGTATATATTACATAGAAATGATTATGCCAACAACTGAAATGATGTGAGTATGGCTAATTCATGAATTTAAGAATACTTATGGAGTTGTTAGATAATGCAACAAGAAAGTTGTAGGTTAGAGTAGTTACATAATGATGAATTATAGAAAATATCTATTGTGGGAACTGAATAATAAAAATATTGATGGCTAGAAGAAAGAAAATATTGGATGATAATACAAGTGTAGAGGATGATGGGTTCATTATAATTACTAGTTGGATAATGAAAGTGATTGAATTAGTGTTGTAATCAATTCTGACATCACTTTGTGAAACCTTGTAATTGTTTCCATGAAAATGTATATTTGTAAGGATATGCCAAAAAAATGTTGGAAGAGTATAAATTGAGGAAATTGCAGTTAGAATAGTATTGGATATGGAAGGGATATAATCCATATGGAATACTGATATCTACATCCACAGAGCCACACATTATGAGCAGAAAATTCATGCCTGGAAATTTTGTTTTCCTGTATAAAATAGATTTGAGAAATTAATAGTTACAAATTGTTATGTTATGCTAACAATTTCTATGGCTAAATGAAAGATTGAGAAAATTGTAGGGAGAATGTTCTTGTATGTGGTAGGTATGTAATCCCATACATAATACCAATTATTGTTGATATAAGAGTTAAGCATTGTGAGAAGAAAATTCTCATGCATGGGGAATGCTATTTCGTGTATGTAAACATATTTGAGAAATTAAAAATTGTTATGATATGCTAACAATTGGTTTGACTGATTGAAGGTTGAAAAAATTGCAGGAATAATGGTGTTGAGTATGGAATTGTTGTAAGACATAAAAATGATTGATTCTTATAGCTTCAAGAGCCAAACGAATTATGAGCAGGCACCTCATGCTTGAAATTTTTTGTTTTCCTATATAAAACATATTTGACATTTATGATTGAAAATTGTTATAATGATATCTCATGATGACTATACATGTATAATACTGATGAGATGTTGGCTATGGATTTAATATCCCAATTTTTTTTTTTTATTAAAGTTTGTATGCACTTAGGAGTTTATTTCCATTTTTGGCAAATTCGTATTTGAAAAATTATTTCCATTTATGGCAATTCCGAATTTGGAATTTGATTATTTTTAATTAATAATTGTGTCTGTTGGGCAAAGATTTGATTGCCAGAAAAACTCTTTGACTATGACACATGTAAAAGATTTTTTTTTTTTTATATTAATTGTTGAAGGACAAATGGAACAACCAGGTTGAAATGAGCTGACCATGACTCCATGAGTGGGGAACAAGCTTGAAGTACCTCAGGGATGAATTTTACAAGTGGAAAATGAGGAATTTGGCCATTGGCATCCCCTAAAAATCAGGTATTTGTAAAGATGTGAAAATTACCAAAGGGGGGAAAAGACCTAGGCACACAATGCTTTTGCATATATAGCATATGGGAGGAGGCATGAAATTGCTTAGTATGTTTGGAAAACGATATCACTTGTTGTTATGAGAAGTGTTCTGAGTGTGAGGCAAGGGGAATTTCTGATCTGAAAAAGGACTATAGCGAAAGAGGAGCATTGGAGTTCGCCCTCATGGAGTCATGGTCAGGCTAGGGGGTGAACGAAGCAAGTAGTTTGGTTGTTTTGTTATATGGTTGGGGGGAACTTGGTTGTTCCATTTGTTGTTCTAGCACTTTTTTCAGATATGTACATCTACTTATTCCATGTGGAGTTGTTTTATCGATTTATAGCTGGTAGAATGAAATGAATTGTAGAATAAACTTTACAGTTTGATTTTATTCATTGAGTAAAGTTAAGAAAGCTACTGTGTGCATTAGTTGTTAATGAAGTTGAGTTATGTAAATCTACATGTACATATGATATGAATCCAAGCTAAATAAAATAGAATTATTATTGTGTTAATTATAACCTTTACCAGGCATGTGGATATATACATACAGGTATTCAACTTAAGGAACATTGGATTGTTGAAAATGCTAAATGAAATTCTAGAAGTGAATACAAGATATAAATATATGTATATATATTGATGTAGGTTTAGATACGTAGAGCTGCATAAACATCTAAGGAATCATACACAAAAAGATTTTATAGACATCTTGAATTCACATGAGATTTCCATTTAATTTCCTTAGATTCGACTATATCAAAGGAGTAGAAAGTTGCAGTCCTTTTCCATTACAGTAAAACCAAAAGAAAATTTACAGTGATATACATATAATACATGTTAAATGTTACAGAGGAGAATCAACATAAAATATATATTTAACATTTCACGCAACATATGTTATCATAAACTGTAAATCGTGGAATTCATATACAATATAGGGTTTCCCCTTTCAATCTGTTTATTCCATTAAGGAATCAAAGATAGGTAAACCATTTATCTATGGAACCTTGTACCACTAAACACTAGAATCAAAACTCGAGTACCTTTTTCAAGCAAGGCAATGCCCTGGCTCCGTTGAATGCGAATGTTTAAGTCCTGCAAGGAAATCAAGAATTAGTAAACATCGTTAAGATAAAAGTCAACGGAATTAAATAATGAAGATAAAGTAATGTTCAAGAAGAATCCACGAAACTAAAACAATGAAGGTTCCACACATGAATAACACTTAGCTTGAGATTAGCGCGGGTGATTTTTCCGTCGGTGTCATTGAAGAAAACTATCCATAGTTCGAAAGGGAGGAGTGGGATTTGAAATGACCGATGGGTACCCTCGCAATGGAAACAGGGGTCCCATCATTAGTCTTGTAACCGAAAAAAATTAATTAATGGCTCAGAAGGTAATAAGTAGATAGAACATTATTAAACATGTAATATATATTGCATAACCGAAACTATAAGGATTGCACAGTATAAAGTATGTCCCACTGAATTGCCCAATTCAAACTACAGATAGGGTTGCGAGTTACTGTTTTCATATTTATTTAAACTTACAAACTGATGATAAAAAATGCAGTCAAGAACATAATGTTGGACACTTAAAATACCTTTTTATTTACGCTAAAGAAGTGAAATTAGACAAGTAAATCACATAAATTCCAAAATAGAGAGTAAGGGTAAATCCTTTAAATTAGTTTAAATTCTGGAATAATTACACATAGTGGAAGTCTTAGTACTGTAACATTCTCCATATAAGTATGAGCAAGGTAAATCGATCTAGTTATTAAACTTTACAAAACAATAAGGAAACCTTATCGCAATCATAGGATTTGGTTTATGACTTTATATCATTTAATTTGAGGATGCATTTGTTTCACAGTGACTTTGGATGCATAACCTCTTCCAGAGTTGAGGATTCGAAATCTCTTTGCTTAATCAGAACAAGAATAGTAAATATGAAACCTTCACCTACAAATATTACTTCCAACGAACTTAAGGATGACTGTAGAGAAATATTTAACTAAGTGGGTCCTCGGATGAGAGGCATGTCATGAACAACCTAATTAAAAACACAAGTTTAAGCAATAAAGAGAAAGTCAAGGTCTCGGTCTTACCGGAAAAACCCTCACAAAATTATAAAAGATAATTATATCAGAATACACAGAGAGCAATAATACATAGTTACTCACATAGGACACCACATATGAATTTTTAGGTTCACTGTAGAAGAACCCGAGCAGGTTTTTAACCATGGGTGACTCGACAATAGGTGTGTCGTGAATGAATCCAAACAAAAATACAATCCTAAGATTTAAGGAGAAGATTGAGGAGGTGTACTTGCCAACAAAACCCTAGCAATGCTATGGGATTATCCCTGAATCAAGAAACTGAACCACCTGCATAAAACTATATACAAATCCCAATGAAATTCATGAGTAGCGGATGGTTTCCCTGACGAGAGAGTTAGGGTCATAAAATACCATGATCTATGAACACTTATTTTACAAAGAGCATGGATGGAAATACTTCAAAGAGTTAAGAATAGAGAAAGGAAGGTCCTCAACCAACAACGTTAAAGAAAAAACTAGCTACATAGACGAACTTAAAATACCACTGACTCTTGCATATCTTCTACAGTTAGCCAAGTGATAGAGTAATTGTGAACTTACCTGGTAGAGGAGGAAACCAGATGGTTGTGCATCTGTCTTCTTTCTTTATGCATAACATGAACCCTTTTGTCACCATTTCCTTGTTTTACACGCAGAGAAGCTTTGCAGAGGTTAACACTAGGTAATTTTACAAAATGCATAAGAGCCAAAGGAAAGGGAGACTTAGTTACCAGGGGACTCTCTTATCACAGAGTAATGGCGAGGGGATGTGTGGGTACGCTGTCCATGTGAAAAAATGCGCTTGGCATACCCAGATTGGTCACGAGAACATAGGATCTGTACAATTGAAGAACCCTCGTAACTTTCAAACTAGAGGCGTTATGACATTTACGGACAAGTCTCATTTTCTCATTTAACCAAACCATAAAGAATGTTAGTGCAAATGATTTTCACTAAGTTGGGCAGAGATCTTGCTGGACAGTAAGGTTGGGGTTAGACTCAATAGGACACTTGGTCTAGGGACTGACTTGTCATGCCATATGGGATTCCAAACCTCAGTGCTAAACCTCGTCATTCGATCGGCCCTATTATATAAATTTGGTGTATGATTAAGTTCCCTCTAACTACCTTGTTAAGGTTTTAACGAAAAGAAAATTGTCAAGAACGACCACTTCAAACAATAGTTAGAGTGTGCATATGGTAAGGGTATAACGGTCAAGAATAGACCCGTATATTTTCATAATTTTATAATGATGAAAACTATGGGGAAAACATATGTTAACATAAATATTGAACTCAAGAAATACACTACCTTGCATGACTATAAAGATAGGTATATATAT
>JZKD02S0299022.1:248330-270708 GCA_000966675.3 Picea glauca | reverse complement strand
CATGTCCATAAACATTTCTAACGAGTATTATACATGGGTTTTAAAGTTATAGATAAGAAAATAATACTTATTGTAAGGGAATGTTTTGTGGTAAGCTAGAAGTGCTCCCTCGTTGGATAGGAAGTGGAGGGTACTAAGTTTTGGTTAAAGGTAAAATCCATGTTAGGGTAGATTTACTATAGACTTGTGAAAACAACCAGATCACAGTTTTTTCATGGATAGATTAAACTCCAGTCTGTCGAGATAGTTTGTGACATATACTGAATTAATTTAATAAGCACGACTTCTCGAGAAGACTATCGTCCTTGTTATTAATCGGTTGTAACTACGAGTAAGTATACATTGCATTCTGATAACGACGATTACAGGTTTAAAATGATTAAGTATATCGGAGTAAAGAAGTATTAATGCACCTATCATTTTTTTTTTTTTTGGTAAATTTGTGGTACATTACAATGGAAGCTTGAAGGTTGAGAAAAATATCACTAGAGGGAAATCGAGCTCAATGATGAATGAATAGAATGAAGAAAGTCCAATGGACTTGTTGTAGTTGGGGTTATTGGAGCCACAACTCTGAAACTTTTTGGCTGAGTGCACTTGATCCCTGGAGAGAAGTGGAACAACCCGAGGGATTGCATGGCAGAAAAATCAATTCATTTCTTTGGGTTGTGCAGGCTGAGAAGGAAGGAGAGATTTCTGGTTGGAACTACTGCCAAAAATATAAATTATAAAGATCATTATACATGTTTTGGGTTGGAATGCCTATGTATACATGTTTTATTTTAGGCCAGAGTGCCTATGTATATAAGAAATTGGTTGGATTTCCTGTGCAGATTAAATGCCATAGTTCCTAGAACTTTAAGAACATCAGTATGGTGTTGTGCACTGAGGACGGTGCCAAAATAAGGGGAAGCGTATGTAACACCCCAATTTTAATCCCCATGAACAAGAATATATGATGTAGATGTGACATTAGACTGGTGAGTTGATAAAGTTGAAAAGGGGCTAGAGTGCCTATGAAATGTAATAATTCTATATACATTAATAAAAATACACTCCTGGTTCCAAGATGGACATGGAAAAGATATAGGGGGACATCCCTTGTGGGCTATTTTTGCGATTCTTCTCCTTTCACTCTTACACTCCTCTCATTATTTCATTTTTTATTCCTCATTATTGCTAATTCATGTGCTCTTGGTCTGATCATGGAAACAAATGGCTGGAAGAGGAGAGCCATTGTTAGATGCCTGTAATAAATTATTGAATCATTCTAGGAGGGAATTGATGCCTGTGTGCATGAGATTGATGGAAGTTCGTAAATAATTGTCCACAATTGAGAATCCTTGGAGTTTCCAACAAGAATATTTCCTAACCAGTAGAACTGGAGCTCTTGAGAGAAATGGAACAACCTCAGGGACTACATAGAAGAGAATGGGGTTCATCTCTTTGGGTTGTGCAGGCTGAAGGGGAAAGAAAGATGGAAATTAGGATTCTTGTGTGGTTGGGAAAATCTGAGAGCCTGTTAGCTAACTTGTGGATTCATATCCCTAGCTCAGGAGTGACACTGTTGTTGAGAGTGAATGAACAACAATGTCTATGGTTGAGAGAAATGTCCTTGGTTTGCAGTCAGTTGGTGAATACTTACCTGAAAAAATTTAAGTGCTCTTTGTGCTTTCTATATAATGTATATTCCGTTGTGTATTTACTTATCTATGAGAAATGTACATTTTTTTTTTGTTGCATGTGTTGAATCCATGTTTCTTTATTTTAAAGAATGAAACATAAATACATAATCAAACAATGAGGACAAATGTGGAAGTGTATATGTGGGAAAATAGTTTTGGTATTTGTTGTGCTAGGTATGTTACAAGTTAGTTTTAGAGTATTCTTTAATCCAATCATTTTTTAATAAATTATATCTTTAATCCAATCATTTTTTAATCTCAAATAATTTTTAATAATATCTAAAATAGTGACCAAAAACCGTTCATCTTGATAATAATTATCTTGTAATTATATATTAATTACATAACCATAACTTAATTTATTAAACGTTCATTTACAAACATTCACAATTGAAAAAACAATCAATTTAATAAAATTAACTAATTAATAAACATGTAGCATAACAAAATAATCAATTTATATTAAATTTAACTAACAATTAATTAACAAACTAAACTTAAATCTTTAATAATCTAAAATGATTCCCAAAGACCATAGGTAAGAATTCAAAAATTCAAATGTGAGGACTTTGGAGCTTTTATAAGGAGTTGTCTAAACATTAGATTTTTTGAATATTTTTATCCTAATTTAAATTTTGTCAAATAAATCTTGGTGAAATCATCATTTTATATTGTTTAAATTGCATTTTTGAATACATAAATAGATTCAACATTTTGAAAAATCTTTCGAAAACTTTAATTATGCTGACACAATCACTCAAATCTGGAGTTCCAACAATTTTTGACTAAATTTCAGTAAAAATTAATGAAAAAATATACCCATAAAAACTTCAAAAAATCCAAACATATACTACATACATACAGCAATAAACCACCCATACACCAATTAAAACTAACCATACAGAAGATGCCATTAAGAAAGGCCAAACGCATGAAATATGGCTCCAATCCAGGAATATACTAAATTTGGATTACCGCTTTACTTCATAAGTAGGGGGCACCACTTCACTTCATAAAAACTTCGAAATTTTTGTTAAAAAATCTACTTCAAAAAGTCGTCTGAAAGGTTCTCAATGCAAATGCAAAAATTTGGCAAGGACATCTATTGATTTTGCAGCTCCTGGTCCTGATCGTAGAAGAAGCAATTCCATCCCATTTAGCTTGCTGTGGTAAACTGTTCTCCATGTAGCGACGAGTCCTCTTTGTTATAAGATCTAAATTTCGGTCTAGTTGAGCAGAGGTCTGAGGATTACAATTACCAGTGGTGAATAATAAGCTCCTTTCATTCGTATGATCCCATTATTTCATCGCCACCGAATTTCAGATACGGATTCATGAGTTGTTTGATAGATTTTGGTAGGCAAGAGTCCGCGTGATCCTAAAGTATGAAACTTCTAGAAGGTTGGACCGGTTCGACATCTGTCTCTTTTGTTTGTCTCAACGCAATAATCATCGTTGTCGCCACTCATTCCCAACAATAATTTATACGTTTTTCTTGCTGTCTCTCACATTGCCCGGATCACGAGAAACAACCCCTCCATCTCCTCTGTCACTATAAAAAAGCCCGCAATCGCCCCCCGTTAACCACGTTTCCATACAATTCCGATCTCTTCTGGTTCCTTCCGCAGCAGCTACTTTATCTTATTATGAGGACTCTTGCGTGCAATGTTGCTCTGTTGGTACTGTTTATAGGGTCCATTAATAATGGTGTGCATGGGCACCTGAGCTCAACATTTTATGACAAATCATGTCCGAGAGCGCTGTCGATAGTAAAAGCCACGGTGAAGCAAGCGGTCGCCAAGGAGAAACGCATGGGGGCGTCCTTGCTCCGTCTTCACTTTCACGACTGCTTCGTTAATGTAAGAAAGAAAAACGAGAATTTCCTTCAGCGAATTATAATGAAAAACTATTCACTTCTGCTTTGTTCGTCTTGTCATGTTGAATTTGGCTTCGGTTTGCTGCAGGGATGCGATGGTTCGGTACTGTTGGACGATTCCTTCTCTATAACCGGAGAAAAGAATGCAAAGCCAAACGCCAATTCTGCAAGAGGATTCGAAGTCATAGACACCATTAAAACTCAACTGGAGGCATCCTGCAGTGGCGTCGTGTCGTGTGCCGACATTCTGGCCATTGTTGCTCGTGATTCAGTCGTCGAAGTAATTATATTTAATTCCTCTTCTCCCTTCTAGATTGTTTAAGTTGGAATCCAGAGCTTTTATTGATAAATAAAATATCTAATATCGTCTGGGAGGAGTTGATATTTTAAAATTAGTAAGAATTAAAGCTGAACACTGTTCACTGTGTGATTAGCTGGGAGGTCCAACATGGACAGTGATGCTGGGAAGGAGAGACTCCACTACTGCAAACCTAATCGATGCAAACAGCAATATTCCGCTTTTCACTTCCAATTTCAGCACACTCAAGTCATCTTTTCAATCTCGGGGCCTTTCTACCAAGGACCTGATTGCACTCTCAGGTATTACTACTGTGGCATTGTTTATAAATCATAATATATTTATTCATCAGTCATGCAAATGTTTGGGATGGAACCTGGTCATGCAAATAATCTGGTCATACGTCCCAAAATTTGAGGGACAAGTCCGTAAATGATAATGTGACTACATTTAGTTGGCAGATGCTTCTTACAGGTAGTAATATGTTTGTTAGCTAGGCGTAAATTGTAGTTACATAGGAATGCATGATTTAATTTTTATTTTATTTTGACAACGAATGCATGACCAAGGATTCTGCTGTGATGGGTTTTAAATTGAATTTTTATTTTATTTTGAGAACTAATGCCCATTTCTAAAGACTTTGCTGTGATGGGTTTTATATGTACAATTTTCTTGTAAGGTCATGCATGAAATTTCAAATTATGTAGATATAAGTTTATGGATGAAATTTCAAATTATGTATAATTTAATTAAAATTTGATATAAGATATTTATGTAAAGATAAAAGGAATTTGGTGTTTTAGTATGATTTAATATTGCTTCTATTTGGCTAAGTATTTGTTTTAATTAAGGAAATAAGTTAGGCCCAAGGTTCAGAGCAGCACTAGTGTAAGTCTATCCTCTTACAGTAGTGGATTATTTCAAGCTGCACAATTTTCTTAGAATAAGAGTGATGAGTCAGCTTGTATTTGTGCATAGCAGCCAATAATAACAATCTAATTGACATCTGAATTATGATAAGTTTTCTCACTATGTTGAAAAAAGCTAAAAAAAAATATAGTAAATGTAAAATCCTAGATACAATAGTTTGTTTTTTTATATTGTTTAGCTTTTAATTTATATTTTTAAAGTGTTGCACAATTTTCTTTGAATAAGAGTGATGAGTCAGCGTGCATTTGTGGATAGTAGCCAATAATAACAATCTAATTGAAATCTGAATTATGATAAGTTTTCTCAATATGTTAAGAAAAGCTAAAAAAAAAATATAGTAAATGTGGAATCCTAGATGTAATAGTTTGTTTTTTTATATTTTTTAGCTTTTAATTTATTTTTTTAAGTGTAGATTTGTTCTGGGTTTAAAATTTCTTGTACTATAGGTATAAGGTCATCAATGAAATTTGAAATTTAAATACAGTTTAATTAAAATTTGATATATGATATTTATGTAAAGATAAAAGGAATTTAGTGTTGGAGTATGATCTAACATTGCTTCTACTTGGTTAAGTATTTGTTTTTCTTTTACTTAAGGAAATAGGTTAAATCCAAGACCCAGAGAGACTGAAAGTCTGTCTTATTACAGTTCACAGTGGATTATTCCAAGCTGCACAATTTTCCTTGAATAAAGGTGATGAGTCAACCTGCATTAGTGGATGGCAGCCAATAATAACTATCTAATTAACAATTGACATCTAAAGATAAGTTTTCTCATTGAATTAAAAAAAACTAAAAAGAAATATAGTAAATGTGAAATCCTAAATGCAATAGTTTCTTTTTTATATTGTTTCTTTTATCTATCTTTTTAAATGTATATTTGGTTTAAATTTTCATTGATTGAGGTGAAGAGTGGTTATGTAAACAATTTAGGATAAAATTTTCCTTTATATAAGAAAATTTTGGTATACTAAGAAAAATCTTTGAGCTCCCTGAATTTTCTTGGTTTGGTTTTCCTCTGGGCACTTAACAAATACCAATGAAACTAATTGATCCGAGTATAATCAATTTAATATTTGTGAAGAAGTTTCTCTCTGACACTTATCAAAGATCAATAGACCTAATTGATTTAAGTCCAGTCAAGCTTGACACTTCCCAAATGTCAAAGAGGACTAATTGATGTAAGTCTAGTCAAAAGTTTCCCTCTGGACACTTCACAAATGCCAATAGACCTAATTGTTCCAAGTCCAGTCCAGCATTATAGAATACTTTCTCCAAAATATTGAAGTTTAACATTTATCGTGTGGCATTACTGCTGTAGGTGCACATACAATTGGTCAAGCGCAGTGCACCACCTTCAAAGCTCGAATCTACAACTCAACCCATATCAATGCTTCGTTTGCCGCTTCTGTCAAGACAAACTGCCCAAGCACTGGTGGCGACAACACCCTCTCGCCCTTAGATGTGGCCACTCCTACCACATTTGACAACAAGTACTACAGTAATCTGCGACACCAGAAAGGACTTCTGCACACCGATCAGCAACTGTTTATCGGCGAGACTACTGATTCTTTTGTTTCCACCTACAGCACCGACCAGAACGCCTTCTTTAAGGACTTTGCAGCTGCTATGGTGAATATGGGTAATATCAAACCCCTCCCTCGCACCAAGGGAGAAATCCGCAGAGACTGCAGAAAGCCCAATTAAGATCTCGGAAGACTGTATTTCCCCTACTATGTTTTGACTCGCAATTGGCTATTGAATTTCAACTACAAGAAAGGAATAAGAATTAGAATTAAAACGTGTAGTTGTTTCAAGTTTTTGGAGTTTTTATCTTATATATATATATATTTTTTATCAATTCATCAATTTTTACTGAAATTTGGTTAAAATTTGTTGAATTCTATTATTAAGTGATTGAGTTTATATAATTAAAGTTAGAGTGTCCCTATCATTTTTTATGGTTCTGAATCTATTTATATACTAGCACAGTGGCAAAGTGGCTGGTGAACGCCGAAATGTCAAAGCTTTCTCCTGGACAGCTGAAACGCACTGACAGCTGAAACACACATAGAGCTGAGGAAATCTAAAAGTTAATTTCAAATGTGGTAATTTGAAAGGTTAATCAGTTATAAACTTGGCAATCATATGGTGGTACAGTAATTTCTTAATATGATTAGGTAAATGTTAAAAAGTAAACAGGTTAACTGATGCATTCAAAAATACAAGTTATGAAGAGTAAATCACATTCATTGATTTGGGAGGACGACTAAGAATATACCAGCATTTTCAATGGTTAGCCATCAAAATTTTAGATTAAAAAGTGATTAATTGTGCCCATTAGGTATAAGCCTTTGGACTTAATTAAAAATACAATTTAAATAACAAAAAATTAAAATTTCACTAAAATCTATTTCACCAAATTCTAGTGAAAAAGTTCAAAGTTAAAAAAATCAAATATTTAAACAAAACCGAATTAAAGAAATCTACAAGTTTTGATTAGGAACCGGTTACTGAATTTCAAATACATAGAAAGCAATAAACGAAATTTTTCTGGGAACACGTAACATTTTCTGTTCAAACTTCAAACACGTTTCAAAATCTACTTCTTAAATCGAATAAGCTAGGTAACACCACTCCATATTCAGCAAAGAATGAAATTGAATGTCCTGGGATACACGCTAATACTGTGACGTGCATGGCGTATGCTATTTTAACTCCATTTAATTTAATTTAAAAAGAAATGGAGTTTTGTTGCAGCAACCTTTGATTCGACAAAACGAAACGATGTTGTATCTATATGTGATTCTTGAGAAAATATGTATTAACTCTGATTCAACAACACGACGTTGTATGTATATGTGATTGATTCTTCATAGAATATGTAAAGCTGTATGATGAATGTCTACACCTCAAACTTGTCTATTCAAAATCCTTTGAAATTTACTCTGAATAGTCATGCACCAAGAGTCTTACTTCAAGGTGATTATTTGACTCCAATGCTTTGACATTATCTTCCTCGGACACGGTTTTGTAGGTTCCTCCCTTATTATTTCACTACACAACAAATTGTATTCTCTAGAAATGCGTTACAAATTTTATTTTAGAGTTCTCCCTTGTAATATTCCACCAAATTATTTTTGTAATTTCTATCCCGTTACAAATTTTATTTAAAGTTTTCCTGTGAAATATTCCACCCAAAAAAATTGTAATTTCTATCCCATTTAAAAAGAAATAACATTTAAAAAAAAATAACATTTAAAAAAAAAACAAATAAAATATATACATCACTTATAAAAACACATGTGCAAATTGCACTTATTAGAGTAAAATTACACAAATAATGTACATGTCATATCTGACCACCCCTTAATCTTTTTAATCTCTTACAACCTCCTTTAAAAGAACCCACAATAACTAACTAAAAGTGAATGTGCATGAAATCATATGCATAAAGGGAATCAATTCTTTATCTAAATTAGAGGTATTAGATTTGTGAAATCTCTATGTTTCACTTATAAGGAACCCACAATAACTAACTAAAAGTGAATGTGCATGAAATCATATGCATAAAGGGAATCAATTCTTTATCTAAATTAGAGGTATTAGATTTGTGAAATTTCTATGTTTCACTTATAAAGGTTTGATGTACAATTACCTCCTTTAAGGATTGACACTTGGAGTGGCTGAATTACCACATTTCATTGTCATTATGTTTAAAATTTCAACATTTTGATTTTTATTTGGTCACTCTTATTCTAGGAGAATGGGCTCAAGCACGGGGACATGTGGCTTGTAAATGTCATGGAAGTCAACACATCAAAATGTTGTTTTCTCATAATGAAGACCCGTGTATTGAATTTTTTTCCATTTGAGAATCATTTTGTCCAAAGACACTTATTATGATCTATCTCAACATAGATGCAAGCATATGTACACAATCCCACTATAACTCTCTTAAGATCTAATTTTATGTAAATTCCCAAATAATTTCCAATATCATAAGAAATTGGTAAATACCAGAAATGTGATGGAAAAATGAAGAGACAAACCCAAACATGCATTCTAGTAACTCACATAGATCTAGGAGAAAAATTTGGGAACCAAGGTATAAAATGTCTCGCACTTCCAAAAAACAAAGGACCCTCCTCAAACACTTTATGATAATCAACATGATTATAGATCTGGACAATTAAAACAACCTTTGGAGCAAAGAGAGATATCACAATTCATTGTCCAAGTATCTAGTGAATCCACTAGTATAAAGATGATGTAGGAGGCCAATGCTCATTAATTGACAAATAACTACATATTTTTCAAACATTACCCTCTAATGTTGTGATCTCTACCATCAACACCTCATCAACATGATCCACAATGTAGGTACTAGGAATAGGAAAATGCTTTGCAGCATTTGGAAATGTAGATTTTTTTTCATTGCATCCCTAAACACAGGTTTTGAAGTTGAAGGCATCTTGGTGCCCACCACTCCTCCCCTCAATCATAACACTAAAATAAATGTTGAACATTAAACTATGTTGTAGTCAAACAAAGGAATTAATTCCTCAAGTTGTTTACCCTCATAGAGTAAACATTGATGATCCATCATAATGTTGATTTTTCATATGAGAGTATATAATGTAATATTCTATATGAGATTATATGTAGATTCTTTATATATACTGTATATATGAGATGATATATTATGATGATGAATGTGCCAAATATATAGATAACCTAAAGGAACATATGGTGACCATCCATGAAATGATGCATCTCTAATAATTATAATATAACTATTTATTATTATTATTATTATTATATATATTAATAATATTATTAATAATTAATAATTATATTATTAATTATTAATTATTAATCTCGGAGAATGTCTTCCTGATTTTTTCAAAACATCAACACTCTGTCTCAATGAGGGAGACATTTTGCACCTCAAGCACATCAACACTCCTTGTCATGATCAAGGAAGGAATACACCTAGGCCCATTTAACATAAGTACACCCTTGTGATAAATGTATCCTATCTCCCTTGTTCTACAACCCAATATAGGAGAAGGTATGGATGATGCTTACTAGGGCCATTCACCATAGGTACACCCCTATGAGTGAATGTTTGCTCGATGTTGAAACATCAACGCTTCCTCTTAGCTAGGGAGTTATTTTTTCACTATGTCTTCATCTAGTAGTCGATTGACTAATCTGTAATCAACTAGTATCACACTGCTACTACCATGCCATCAGTAGCTCAAATCATCCACCATAGTCTTTATGACTATGATGCAATAAAGTAGTAGCACACAACTAATGGAATGTCATCCAACAATACACAACTATTGCCATGTCATATTAGTACACAACTACTTGTCCAGTGGTACACAACCACTGCCATAGTCTCACGACTATGTAGCAATCAACTAATAGCACATAGCGACTAGCATGTTGTCCAGTGGTACACAACCACTACCATAGTCTCATGACTACGTAGCAATCCACTAGTAGCACACATCTACTAGCATGATGTCCAGTGCTACACAACCACTACCATAGTCTCACGACTATGTAGAAATCCACTAGTAGCACACATCTACCAGAATGTTGTCTAGTGGTACACAACCACTATCATAGTCTCACAACTATGTAGCAATCCACTAGTAGCACACAACTACTAGCATGTTGTCCAACGGTACACAACCACTGCCATAGTCTCATGACTATGTAGTAATCGACTAGTACTACATAGCTACTAGCATGTTTTCTAGTGGTACACAACCATTGCCATAGTCTCACAACTACGTAGCAATCCACTAGTAGCACAAAACTACTAGCATGTTTTCCAGTGGTACACAACCACTGTCATACTCTCACGACTACGTAGAAATACACTAGTAGCACACTCCTACTAGGATGTTGTCTAGTGGTACACAACCACTGTCATAGTCTCATGACTATGTAACGATCCACTAGTAGCACAAAAATACTAGCATGTTGTCTAGTGGTACACAACCACTTCCATAGTCTCATGACTACATAGAAATCCAATAGTAGCACACAACTACTAGCATGCTATCTAGTGGTACACAACCATTGCCATAGTCTCCATGACTATGTTATGATGTTTCTCCTCTCCCAATAGTGTTATTCACACCTATCCACCTCACATGGCATAGGAAAGACTACGACCATAGACCCATTCACACCTAGACACCTCACATGGTGTAGGAAAGGTTAAGTTGCAAGTCTTATTCACACATAGCCACCTCACATGGCGTAGGAAAGAGTTGTACCCAACTGTGCATTACTCCCTCAGTCACCTCACATGACTGACCGAGGAAACCCTTGGTCAGAGGGGTTAGCTGGATGGAGGAGCGAAACACCACACCTTCGCCTTAACAAGGGTGGACATTTTGCATCATGGCAAGCTATTCTCTGAAGCACTCATACTTCATTCTAGATAATGGCTTGGTGAGAATGTTTGCTATCTTCTCATTCATGGATATGTCCTGGAGCTCCAAGGCTCCTCTCTACACCATGTCTCATATGAATTCCTTCAAGAAAATTTTGAAGTTGTAAGGTACCAGATATATTATAATAGCATGAAACATAAATATTGTAGAGAATAACAACGAAACAACACAATAAATGAAACCACAACACCAAATAATACCTTTATTGATAGGAAATAATGTTCACTTGTCTCTTCAAGGAAGAAACCTCTCTTTATTACAATAACTCTCAAGACAAAGCTTTTGATACCCTCTACTCCTATTTATACTATATCTATCTATCCGAAAGAAAAATCTAGAGGAATATCCTTCTAGAAGCAAAATATTCTATTAGGTCTTCTTACATTTGAATTTTTATTCCTTATTGCTAGGACTTATTAATATTGGCCTTTGTTATATGGACATATATTATTCTACCTACATGAGGGGTTATAGAGGTTATGTCCCTAACATGCACTCCCCCTTAAAAATAGCCTTTCCCTCAATGTTCAAGATGAGGAAATTTTGTACAGAATGGTAGCTAGATCCTAGGTGGCATCTACTGGAGTTATATCTTTCCAATGGACTAACACTTCATTGATGGTCCATTGACGAAGATGAAACTCACACTGGTCCAAAACGACTTGTGGATGTAATCAGATGGATCCTTCTTCATCCAATTCAGGAAGGCTGGTTTGAGTTTGGAACTTAGTTCCAATCACCTTCTTTAAGCATGATACATGAAAACTAAGATGGAGCTTAGAATGACTAGGAAAAGATAACTGATAGGCCACATGTCCCACGTGATTGAGAACTGTATAAGGACCATAAAATTTGGGCGCCAATTTCTGACAATGGTTGGCCTTGAGTGAAATTTTCTTATATGGTTGCAACTGAAGAAACACTTAGCCACCTTCAACAAATTGATGTTTGGAGTGACCTTGATCTACTTGTTTCTTCATGAAATTTGGATCCATGACTAAATTCTCTTTGAGGGTACGGAGAATAGCCTCTCTAACTGTAAGTGTTTGGTCAACTGCCTGGACCTTCGAGACACCTAACATGTATGGGAGAACTGAAGGTGGATTTTGTCTATATACTTCTTCAAAAAGAGTCATGCGAGTAGTTGTATGGTAAGAAGTGTTGTACCACCATTCAGCTAGTGGTAACGATCGAGCCCACTGATTTTTCCTTTCAGATGCAAAGCACCTCAAATATGTCTCCAAACACTTGTTGACAACTTCAGTTTGACCATCATTTTGGGGATGATAGGCTATGCTGAGATGCAATTAGGTGCCCATAGCCTGAACAATTCTTGCCAAAAATTGCTAGTGAAAGTGGGATCTCAATAAAAATCAATGGAATGAGGCATGCCATGAATCTTGAAGACACGATCCATGAAAAGTTGAGCCATAGGGGAGGTGGTAAATGGTTTTTGAATAGAACATAAATGAACATACTTGGAAAGACGATCAACGACCACCATGATGAATGACTTATTGCCCGATTTAGTTAATCCAAAAATAAAATCCATAGAGATGTCCCTCCAAATAGAAGGTGGAATCATAAGCATTTATAGTGTGTCATGAGCTTTAACTGTTTCTCCCTTGTTTCATTGACAAACATCACATTCTTCTAGAAAAGTGCAAACGTCCTGTTTCATACCTTCCTAGAAAAAAAAACAATTGACTCGGTCATAGGTTTTGGTAAACCCTGAGTGCCCAGTTGTGGGTGTAGCATGAAGCTTAGAAAGCACCGTGGATTTAAGTTGTGACTATTTACTTAAATACAAAAGACCTTTGTAGTGAAGCTCATCATTGTGTCAAGAGTACCCGAGGGAAACTAGAGAATTTTCTTGCAATTGTTGGATCAAATGAAAAATGTTGGGATCTTGCAGCCATTTCTGGAGAACAACTTGGATCTAATCTGGCAAATTGAAGGAGAGGGAAAAAAGGGAACCTTCATCTTCATATTTTCTTGAAAGAGCATCAACAACCACATTTTGTTTCCCTTTCTTGTAAATGATCTCATAATCACATCCAAAGAGATTAGTCACCCATTTTTTTTGCTATAGGGTGGAAGGTCATTGATCCAAAAAATACTTGAGGTTTTGATGATCTGTCTTAATTTGGAAGCGTTTCCCCAACAGATAATAGTGCCAGAGATATACTACATGAAGAATAACCAAAATTTTTGTTTCATAGATGGATTGCCCCAACTGTCACTACAACCATTTTTTGTTGGTAAATGACAAAGGCTGACCATATTTCATAAGGACTTATCCAATTCCTCTCCCAGAAGAATCACATTCTAGGACAAATGTCTTTGTGAAAACAGGAAGGGCCAAGACCAGAGTGGCACACATAGCGGCCTTAAAGGCTCAAAAGGCTTGATCAGTTGTGGGAGTCCAAGTGAAATAATTTTTTTTAAGGAGAGTAGTGAGAGGCACCACAATCTTTTCATAATTATTAACAAACTTGTGATAATAGCGTGTTAACCCCAGAAAATCACACAAGATTTTGAGAGTCTTGAGGCAAGGCCAATCTTTCATAGTTTCAATCTTCTTAGGATCCACCCGGACATCTGCCTTGCCAAAAATATGACCCAACTACTCGACTTTTGAGGCTCCAAAAGAACATTTATATTGTTTGATTAAGATTTGGTGTTGAGAGAGTAGATGTAGAAATTGATCCACATGAGAAATACAAGTTGTCTAGGTTTTATTATAGATGAGAATATCATCAAAGAGAACCAAGAAAAAATGACGGAGAAAAGGATGCAAGACATGATTCATGAGGCTTTGGAATGCAGAGAGAGAATTACACAAGCCAAATGCCATGAACAAAAACTTATAGTGTCCCTCATGAGTTTGAAATGTAGTAGTAGGAATGTCTTCCTCTTTCATACGTATTTGGTGGTAGCCAGAATGAAGATAAAGTTTAGTAAAGAACTAGGCACCACTCAATTCATCCAAGAGATTGTCAATGACAGGAATGGGAAATTTGTCTTTGATGGTGAGTGAGTTTGTTGAGGGTGTGAAAGTCAGGACACATGCACCAATATCCCTATTTCTTATGTACCATGACCACAGGAGAAGAATAGGGACTCATACTAGGAAGAATAATGCCTGAAGTGAAAATTTTTCTCAATTTCATTTTTTTGGGAAAAGGGATGACGATAGGGACGAACATTGGGAGGAAGGCTATCGAGGATAAGAGGAATGGAATGATCATGAATACCATGGGAAGGAGGGATTCCCTGAGGAGTGGAATAAACAAATTTATGTTTGGAGAGGATGGATTGGAGGTCTAGTGACATAGAGGGTATCTCAGTGGTGTGAATCGAATGGAGTTGTGCAATAATGCTAGAATGACCTTTTTTGAGGAGATTTTCCATGTGATGGAAACTGATGATCTCAGGGGAACCTGTTGTGATTCCTAGAAACTTATATTGGTGGCCCTCCTTGTTGAATTGCATGGTTAATTAGTTAAAATCCATGAGAGTGGGACCAAGAGTCCTGAGCCATTCGATACCCAACACAATGTCACAACCACCCACATCGATATAAAACATATGAGATTTCATGTGGTACTGACAAATTTGGAGATTCACATTTTCACGACACCCCCCACATTTCATGGACCCATCATTGGAAATCATGATTTGAAAATTATCGATTGCACAGATATAGAAATTAGTTTCTTGGGAAATGTGGCGATGAATAAAATTATGGGTGCTTCCACTATCAACAAGGATGATGACCTTCTGATTCTTAATGTAACTAATTATCTTGAGTGTTTGGGGAGAAGAGAAGCTAGTTAGAGCATTAAGGGAAATGACCAGTTCAACTTTGAGAGGGTCAAAAGGTGGATTCATCTTAGTGGGTTTAGGTGACTCAACCACATAGGAAGCCTCAACATCTTCTTCAACAAAATCCTCGGAGATGGCCATACAAATATTTTGTTCCTTACACTTATTCCCAGGAAAATATTTGTCATCACAATTATAACAAAGGCCCTTGAGTTGGCATTCAACCATTTCTTCCCTGGTCAATTTCTAGATATTTAGGGGAGTGGAAGGAGGAGTGGGAGTGACTGGTTTAGTGAGAGGAATAAAGGAAGGTTTTTTGGTTTGAGAAGAAACAACTTGTTTTTATTCCTTAGATATTTTAGTATCTTCCACCCAACTATGAGGCTGAACCATGAGGACATGGGCATGGATCTCGTCCTTGAGGCCACTAATAAAACATTCTCAGAAAAAAGCATCAGACATGCCCTCTATATAGAAAGCCATTTTCTCAAAAGAAACTATAAAGTTTTCCAATGTGCCATATTGTTTCAACTTTGTCAAATGGCCTAAATGGTTGGTGTCAGTGTCAAATCATTCATAAAGTTATGCAAAAAATTGTGTCCATGACGCATACCCTTGGCAAGCATTTTTTTTCCATTTCCACCATTGCCAACGTTCCAGATCTAGATGGAGAACACCATACCTTAGTTTGGCCAACTCATTAGTAATTTCATACAGAGAGAAATAATGTTCCATTTGAGTGACCCAACCTATGGGATATGAGCCATCAAATTTGTTCACTTCCATGCGAGGAGGACGCAGGTCCCGCTTAAAGTTGTGGGGAGGAAAAGAGGTGGAATGGGAGAATTGAGGACCATCAGGGTTATAAGTTGTGGAAGAAGAAAAAATATATGGGGTGGGATTAAACAAGGTGACCAAATTGTTCATTATGTCCTGACATTGCTGGCAGGTGGAAGTCAATTGAGTGATGGTTGTGGGAAGTGATTCAAGCGGAGTAAGACAGGATTTGATGTTACCAATACTGGACATGATGGAAGAGATATCACTCTAGGTTTGGTCATGATCTTTGGCCAAGGTGGTGAGTCATTATTTCCAATATTGGTTGCGAGTGTGGGCCATGGGGATGGGAAAAGGAGAAAAATGGGACTGCACAAAAATTAGTTATTGGTGATTGGTACCACTACGATCAATGCAAAGAGAGGAATTCAATGGGATATATGCCCAATAGGTTTTCTGGGAAGGGGTTGATTCCAAAAAAAATGTTTTTGCTGAAAAATGATAGGTATGACTACGATCAAGGCGAAGAGAGGAATCCAATGTGATAGGTCTCAAATAATGGTCTCGACAAGATCCATTTTTTTTTTTAACTCCTGTGGATTCATACTCCAATATGAATAATACTACAATGACGAAATGGGCAAATGTTTAATAGGAAAAAATGGATAGGAATTTCGCAACCAAAATGCATAAGGTACAGTTGCATGGCAATAGATATTTGTTGTTTTGTTTCTGTTTCTATCCCAAAGGTTAGGGTATTCAAGGTTTCTATAGACAATGGTTTTCCTTGTGCTATATCTCTATGATATAACTGTGAGGTCCAATAGTCTTAGGGCATCAACTAAGTAGGCTAGACCATGTCCTTATCTGTATTACTCGACTACCAAGGTACTAGAGAGTATCTTCCCAAGTGTTGTTTTCTATGGAACTATAGTAGTCAGGTGGCCGATCGATTTATCTACGGAGGCATTCACAATATCTAACCTGATTTGAATACATGTGTTCTATGATGTGATACCACTTGAAGGGGCACCAATAGGGGTTACAAGTGTGGCCAACAATGTGCGCTTAAGTACCACTTGTAGTTCTGCATGTATGCTTCCCCGACTCGAGATTTATACGTTGAGTGATAGATCTTTATAGATTTAAGACACCAAAATACGTCTCTACCTTGAAAAAAAATTAACCCACAATTTTATGCCAAGGAAAGTGCTATGATACCACTTGTAAGGTACCAGATCTATTATAATAGCATGAAACATAAATATTGCAGAGAATAACAATGTAACAACACACTACATGAAACCACAACACCAAATAATATCTTTATTGATAGGAAACAATGTTCACTTGCCTCTTCGAGGGGGAAACCTCTAGAAGAGAAGCGCTCTATTACAATAATTATCAAGACAAAACTTATCATACCCTCTACTCCTATTTATACTATATCTATCTATCCAAAAGAACAATCTAGAGGAAGATCCTTCTAAAAGAGGAAGCTTCTGTTAGGTATTATTACATTTGACTTATTCTTCCTTGTTTCTAGGCATTATTAATATTGGCCTTTATTACATGGAAATATATTATTGTACCTACATGAGGGGTTAGGGAAGTTAGGTCCCTAACAAAAGCCACACTGCTTCACGGTTTACAATACTAGTTGTTATATATTTTTCCTTCGCTATAATGAGTTCCATTGATGTATGCTCCCTGCACAACCATGAGATCAAAGTGATCCCATACTGAAACATAATTTGAAAGTACTCTTCTGATCCACTGCACTCCCTTTCGAGTCAGAGTCTATATAACTCTACAGCTTCATATCTCCATCCGAGGAATATCTTAATCCATATCCACTCGTACCACGCAAGTATCTAATTTTTTTTTTTTTTTTCAACCAATATACATGTATCAAAATCAAGGTTAAAAGGTCCACATCCTAGTCCTTCTGTCTGGATTCCTTCAATGAAACAAGGGAATCCTCTCCAGGAGGTCTCATATCTCCTCAAGGTCTAACCTCCTATCTGTTAGTCCTGGAAGACATCTATCCCATATGAATCTGAATTTCAAGAGGAATCCTTTTTTAATGAAAGTCTCTAAGCAACTGAATCTCTCTTATATCAGTCCCACTCTAATTCTTCATGCTTCCTCTGAACCTTTACTCCCTCTAAGGCTATATAGTCTTCAAAGTCATCTTCTCCCTCTACATGTGATGACATCCTCTTCTTCTTCATTACATGGATGTGCACAACTTTATGTCTGGATAGTCTTTCTTCATGTTTCTTTTTGTGACCGTCATTATGGATCCATCTATGAGTTATTACCTATGACCTTCTTGGAACAAGAAACAAGAACAACCAAAAGCATCATATTCACCAAGCAATCAAAGGAGACAATTCACATTCTGTCGATGCAATGACAACTGTGTCTTTACACAAATATATACAATGACCCCACAAATGACACATCTTCTACTATGACCAACACACATCCATCATATAATCGATGTCATATGGCCAACCATGTTGATTTTCTAGTGCTGAATTAGACAAGCACATTTTTCTACAAGTGGTAGTTACTTCCAATGATATATTGTATTACTTTAGTAAACTCTGGAACAACACAAGCAATTATGCTCAAAAAATTTAAACTAATTAGAAACTTCGGTCTCTTCCTTAGATCACTTCCCACGTGAGAGAGAGAAAAAATATGTGTGTCTATTGTTGTGTCTTCCAAGTTTCTTTTTATAGTAATATTAGATTTATCCAAAAAGACATGTTTAAATTTAATTTTCTTTCTTATAAATAGTTGGGCAATACCTCTTGTAACTACCCAAATATTAACATTGATTTGGTTATAATCCATCCACATAGTATTTGACTTTGTTAAATTGTTTCTCAATAATTCATGCGATTCTTTGCATAAATATAGGTAGAAGTAAATAAAAAGTACATTCTTCATATTTAGGTAATTAGACATTTTTACTAGGAATTATTGCCCACCATAATTTATGGAAATCTTTCGATAATTTAGGTAGGAGTAAAAAGTAAATATGTTTTACATAGTGATTGTAAAAAGCCCATAAATTTAACACTCCCAACACTTTAACCTAAAGGCACATATGGTGACCATCCACGAAAGGACGCGTCTCTAATAATTTTCTTCTCGATGTTGTCCAAACTATAACAACCCTAATTAATTAATTAATTATCATGATTAAATATTTGTTTAATGAATATTAGTTTAATAAATAAATAAATAAATTATCATGATTAAATATTTTTTTAATGGATATTAGTTTAATAAATTATTAATTTTTATTTGGAGACTTATTTTATAATATAATTGTATCGGTAGATGGACCCATTTATGGAAGGGGGGATAAGGTGGTTGAGGTTTAATGGGGGGGTAATGTGGTTGAGGTTTAATGGGGGGAAGAAGGTGGTGGATAATGAAAGGGAAGGGACATAAGGCAAGGAAAAGACACTCAAGAAGGGGGAGCTATTTTTTGGGGTCAAGATATTTTAATTTATGGGAGAGTGAGAAGGTGGAGGGAGGAAGAGTTTTGGTATCGTTAGGTAAAAGTGTTCTTTCTAGTGTGTTTCTTTAGTATGCATTAGTATGCATTTGTAGTTAGGAAATCTGATGGTCACGATATGTTCCCGACATAGAGTGATTCAATGGTTCATACTCTCCTCGATCTTAACGACCATTGATCCATGGCTTAAAACTTTATTGGTCCATGATATCTATTTAAAGAGAATGGAGGGTCATTTTCCGATGATCGATAGTGAGAAAATCTCTTGTAAAATCTCTCTGTAATCTTTTTCTTTGCATTAATAAACTGCTCCAAGTGGTCGCATTGGCTGGGGTCGTGGATGTTTCCCCGTAGGGGTTTTACCACGTGAAAACATTGGTGTGTTGATATTTGATATGGTTATGTGAGTGGTTACTGAAGGTATTCGTCCTCTGCTAGAATACCTATGTTGTAGAACATGGTATCAGAGCCTATTTGAAGACCTGCTCCTATTGAAGATCAAGATCGTGAAGTTGAGTTGCCTCATCTCCACTTTATGTTATTTTTGTACATTTATGGGCTGCGAGGACTGTTCCATTACATCTAGAGCACTCATTTCAGTTAGGAACACTTTTCGTTTCACTTGAAAAGGTTTTTGTTTGCCCAAGATACTACCATTACAGTCAGATCTGAAGCGAAATTGTTTTCTTATGTGAAAAGAGTTTTTTTTAGCATGCTCTCGAAGGTCGTCTTCCACAACAACAACAACAAAAACACCCCCAATCCTCTTTCTAAACATTACAATATGTTTTTCTAGATCATTTGGTTAAAGGTTTCCTTATTAAGTAAGAGGTCTTGAGTTCAAGTCTCTCTTTTGTTACCTTTTTTGAAAAAGTTCATACTAAAATTGTAAAGTGTATTTCACTTCAAGTATAAAAGTGAATCACTGTAAGTAGCTTTAATATTTTATTTTAGAGTTATTTATTTTGCATGCAACTTTTCTGTTATAAAGTAACTTCATTGTAAAAGTGACCCCCAATTCTCTTTATAAAAGTGGGTCACTTCATAAAGCAACTTACACAATCACATGGTCATTTGGTTACCGATTGTGCCTTTTTTAAAAAGAGCATAACTCTAACATCGAAAGTCTGTTTTCAGTGCCGTTTTTTTTTTAAACCGCATAACTTTTCGAGCTATTCCATCCATATCATCAGTTTAAGTTTTTAAATCCACATTATCTGCATATTTAATATGGCTTCTACAAGTATTGTCTTTCTTACAAACAACAACTAGTTCCAATGGAAATATCATATGGAAAATTTATTAAGAAGTAAAGGCTTGTACCAGATTACCTTGGGAAAGGAAAAATCACCCATTGATGATGATAATAAAGCCAAGTGGGATAATAGAAATGACGAAGCACGTGGACTAATCAGAATTTCCATCTCTCCTGATTTAAGGTACCACCTTCAAGATATTGATGACCCCAAAGAAACTTGGGACACGATTGAATGTGTGTTTGGTAAACTCAATATTATTCTAGCACAAAAAATAGAAAATCAAATACCGGCCTTGATTCTAAATGTTTTTTCTTGCCTTGGAGACTATCTATCTAGGTTTAAAACACTTAGAATTTTATGTGAAGAATGTAAGATAAAGATGGAGGAAGAGCATTGCATCTGTCTTATTATTTCTAAGCTAGGTAGTGCATTTTCTATGTTTGTATCTACCTTTTGTGCCATGAGAGAGGATATAGGGGAAGAAACTTATGAAAAACCCAGTCTTGATCCATTTTGTGCTTCTTTGATTCGAGAGGAAGATAATTTTGTACAATTTGGAGTGATCAACACTGTTGGTCCCTCCAACAAAGCTTTAGTTTCCCAACAGAAAGATAAACCCAAGTATCCCAAGAAGCAAAATCCTCACTACAACAACAAACAACATAAGGGTCCCAAACCTACTTAGACAACTTCAGCTCCTACTGGTGACAAAGGAGAAAAATACAAAAGTAAGAATACTAACAAACATTGCAACTTTTGTGATAAAGATGGTCATGATGAGTTCAAATGTTTCAAGAAGATGGCAGCTTTAGAAGCAACAATGAAGAAGCACAACATCAGTGTCGATTCTACTTCTTCTTCTCGCGGACATGCACTTTCTGCTTATGTTTTCTCCTTCAATTCAAATTCTACTACTACTTCTTTTTATGATGAGTGGCTTATTGATTCAGGAGCATCTTATCATATGGCTAAGGAAAAAACCATATTTTCTTTTCTAAATGAATGTAACACCAAGAAAATATTTGTTGGTGATTATAGATCTCTCAGTGTTGTAGGATCTAGAACAGTTCAAGTATATAATGGTCATTTCAATGATGTATTATGTGTTCCAAGTCTTTCTTGTAACCTTCTATCAGTATTTCAAATCACTCATTTAGGTGAAGGTAAAACCGTCGAGTTTTCACCTCACCAAGTTGTAATCAAGGATCTAAAAGATCCTAAGCATGTTCTTGCAACTGGAATTGTTGATGATATTACCAGGTTGTACAAGTTTGACAACTTTGGTTCATCATCTTTTTCATCAGTTTTTGTTGCTCATAGCGATGACTTGAGAAAACTTTGGCGTGAGTGGTTTGGTCATCTAAACTATCATTCATTGCAGAAACTATGTAATCAACAGATGGTGACTGGTCTTCCTCTTGTTTCATGCATAGATGGTGTTTGTGTCGGTTGTGTTCTTGAAAAACATCATCGAGACAATTTTGACAAACGTACCTCTTAGAATGCCTCGGGTCCTTTGCAGCTTGTTCACAGTGATTTGTGTGGTCCACTTTCTTCTCCTTCTTTTTCTGGGTGAAAGTATTTCTTAAATTTCATTGATGACTTTTCTAGACGTACTTGGGTTTACTTCTTAAAAATCAAGAGTGAAGTTTTTGACAAGTTTTTGGCCTACAAGGCCCTTGTAGAAAAGCAATCTGGACATCAA
>JZKD02S0299022.1:148468-174879 GCA_000966675.3 Picea glauca | reverse complement strand
TTACTTTAATTAATGATCAATTAATCACTAATCCTTAATTTAATAATTAATCATTTAATGTCTCATTTAATAATTACCCATTCATTAACCCTAAATCAAGGAGTTAATCATACTTCAGCTAAGTATAATCAAAATAATTAATTAATAACTTGTAATCAATTAAGGTTATATAATAATTAATTATAATTTAGCTAGTGTTTAGGATTATTTATGAAATTATTCACAGTAATAAGAAAAGGGTCATTACATAACCCAACAGGAACCCAACCCAATTCCTAAACTGTAACATGAGGCATTGTCTCTAACAACAACATATGAAAATAGAGAAAGAATGAGCGTTTGAGACATTGCCATTCTTCTTTATTTCCATATAGGTTCACACTTGGCAATAATTTCATCAACACAGGATTTATAAACCCTTTACACAAAACTCTATTCGTGATTTGGCAGCAGTGATGTACTTTCGCAGCATGAAAACATAGCTCGTTGTGAAACTCTGTGCTACAACACTTTCGCAGCGAGCTCACGCTGCAAAAGTCTTGTTTTGATTATTCTTCACTTGTTTGACCTTGGAACCTATCAACAGTTTTCACCTTCTTCAATAGAATCCACAAAATGTTCAATATCATCATCATCGTCCTCAGGCTCAAGCATTGCAACAACCATGGGGAAAATATAGCAACATGCTTTGAGTTTATATAGACTTCAATGCCTTTAATATACCATTGAAGACCCACATCAAAAATACTAAAATGAGGAGATGAAGTAGGCCGACGATTATCTGTCTTTGACAATACACACAGCTCTGCAAACATGCCCAAGCATCAAATTTCACTCACTGCTGCATGTGAGGGTAGTGCATTTGTCATCATTTATTTATCCATTGGCTTAACGCTTGAACATGATGTGCGCAGGAACCCTTTCAACAATTTGCAAGCTTAACCTCTCGATAATCTAGTCGTATTTGGGAAATTTCCTTAACACCTGCATGTTAAATGCTTAACCATTTCTTTCCTTGCAGGATTCGAACCCGGCACTTGTTTGGCACTTACATTTGGATACTGCTATGGCTTCCTTATTCCACCTGGAAGTTTGGCGCTTTTAGTTTTGCAGTGGGAAATTTATATCCCACATTAACCGGGATTAAAGGCTTTTTAAATTTTATGTGTAACCATATGTTAAAGTTTAAACCACAAAAACCAATAGCTTGGGATCCTCGTTTGGTGCTTTGGCTAATCGACCTTTTATGTATTACGACTTGCATTTGTGACTTAAATGGCGCTCGTGCAGATTGTGAGCCCAATTTTTGTTTTTAAATAAACAAGAGCTCAAATTTAACAAGGGATTACGCTCCTATAGATGATTGGGTCATAATTGTGATTTTGGAATTTAGAACTTGAGTCTAATAGGTTGAAGAATTTGATAGTAGGGTAAACCCCAAAATATTTTTTAGAATTTTAAAGTTAAACAAAATAATATAAAAATATCATATTTTTATAGTTATTTTGTTTTTAATCTCAGGAAAAAAGGAGTTTGATTGGATAGTTTTGAAAGTGGGGAAAACATGGCATTTATGAGAGGAAACCAAGAACCTCGACTTGAAGAGGAGAAAAATACATGCGGAGCAAGTAATTTAAAGATTAGGAACCAAAATTTACATGTGATAACATGATCAATAATCTTCAAGATAGATGCACTTGTCAATAAGTATTTCAAGAACCAAAAAACGTATTTCACAGTGAGTATTCTAGTCAAATCTTACACCTTGTGATCCATATGGATATCAATGGCCACCCATCTTTTCCAACTGGCTCAAAACAATTTCTAACAACTTTGACAATTTACTATTTTCGTAGTTTTAACTTCCAGGGCCATTTTGAGGGCCTAAATCAAGGTTTTTCGGGACCGAGCTCCTCAATGATAGCTAAAAACATGATTGAGACCCCAAAATGAATCTCCTCGATGATATATTTCCAACGGGCTATCAAACGCCTAAAACGGAGATCATATGCAAAAGTTACAACCCTGGGAAGTTGATGTACTAACTTACCCAAATGGAGCCCACATGACTTTTGACACTTCATCTCCTAGGGTTAGGTTTTTGGATGTCTAGGGTTTTTTGCATTCTTGCTTATTGTAAAAAGGCCTTCAGAGTCTCATTGTAACCTTCTTCCTACGAATGCATGCTATCGTCACATATATTCTCAGAGATAAGCCACCACCATTCCAGCAAGCTTGTTTCCACTGCATTTTACAGTTTCAACTTATTTCATTATTGAATAGAAAACCAGTTTTACTGTATCTTTGTTATTTTGTGTTAAGAACCTATTAATAATCTGTATTCATTTTGTTCTGCTCATAAAATCTAGATTAGTGGTATCAGAGCGGTCTTCTCCTTATCGTCTTAATGCATGTCCCCAACGAGGTTGGAGTACAAAGGGCTGGGTCTCGAGCTTGTTTTTCTTGAGGAAAGAAGCTCTCGCATGCCTAAGCGACCTTGCATGGTAGGAAAAAAGAAATATGATGGGACATGAGATCGGTTCAAACTGTTGATTGAGGAATCCCTCACGCAACATAGGAATGAGATTATGGATAATTTTGTGCAAATCCTTCGGCGACTACCAACAGGCGATGCATCTTCTTCGAATGGAGGCGCCGCCCCCTTCAAAGTACAAATAAACTTCGATATTCCTATATTTGAAGGTCAGATAGACACAAATGTTGTAGACAAGTGGTTGAATCTACTAGAAGGGTATTTTTCTGTCCATAACTTTTCGAATAAAGAAAAGATTACTTTTATGCTCCTCAAAGTCGTTCCCCATGTCAAAGATTGGTGGGAAACTTTCTGTGAGAAAAATGAAATAGAGGAAACCTCATTATTTTTAGTCACGACCACCTGGGAATCGTTCAGGGATGCTATTAAGGAACAATACTACCCTATCAGAAGTTATGACCACCTGTATACCAAATGGACCACACTGCGACAATAAAGAGACCAAGCAGTGTCAGATTTCACAAATATCTTCCATACCTTACGCACCAAGTTGGGTATCAAAGATTCAGAGTGACATCTGGTGCTCAAGTATCATGGTACTCCACATAGATACATCTAGACCAAAATTGAATTTCTGGACATCTCATCCTTGGGCGTGGCCTATCGATATGTTGTCAAAATAGAGCAGAAGCTCAAAGAAAAGACGCGATAATTTGGGCCTGGGAACCCCTCACAACAAAAGCCAGGAAAGGGCGGCCCCAACCCACCGAACAAAGGAAAGAGAAAAGATGGATAGTATCAGGAAAACCAGTTCAAGACGCAAGAAAAGAAGGACACCGGAAAGACAAAGAAAGATACAGGAAAGTGGTGCAACTTCCATAAGAGCCCTTGGCATAACACTGCTGACTGTTGCTCAAAGCAGTCGCTGGTGGCCGAAGTGAAAGCCTCTGAATTAGATGCAGATTATGACTCTGATCCAGAACCAGAAAGGGGAAGATGGATCATTGATGCGGAACCCGGTGCCACCGTTGCTACCACCAAGCTCCAGCCTGGTGAACCAAACAAGCCAGAAGAAGGAGAGTGCCTTTCCATTCACATATGTGTGTAAAAGGCACCCTGCTGCACTTCATCGTTGATAGTAGTAGCCAGAAGAACCTCATCTCAGCAGAGGTCATCAAGAAGATGGCCCTGCCAACAATGCCGCACCCACAACCATACACCATTGGATGGCTCTGCCAATAAAGCGATCTCTGCGTCAACCAACAGTGTCGACTGTCGTAAGACATCAAGCCCTTCAAAGATGAGGTATTGTGTGATGTTGCTCCTCTCGAAGTTTGTGATGTTCTTTTGGGCCAACCTTATTTATGGAAATGTCATGTTGTATATGATTCTAGGCCTCATAGTATTATTATTACTTTGAACAAGAAATTATACAGGATACCCGAGGTAGTCCCACCTAGTGTTATTTCCTTGATCTCTGTTAAGCAATGCAGGAAGGTCATCTCTCAAATGGGTAAGTTTGTCTTCTTCGTGATTTACTCATAGAATAAGCAAAAGATCATAACCACATCCAGGGTCTCTGTGGCCGACCTCTCCACATAGCAGAAGAAAGTAGATAAGTTCATGGAAGAATACTCGGATATCTTCTCCTCACCTATAGAGGTACCTCTACACTGCCAAGTCAAACACCCCATTGATCTGAACCCAGGCGCACCACTACCCAATGGGCCAATCTATCGTCGCTCTTTGTTAGAGAATAAGAAGATCAAGTGATAGATCCAAGAACTGCTCCACAAGGGGCACATCCACCCCAGCTCGTCACCTTGTGGGAAACCAATTATGCTGGTACAAAAGAAAGATGGAACCTGGCGACTCTGTATTGATTACCAGGATTTGAATAAAATCACAGTCAGAAACCATTACCTGATTCCACGAATCGATGACCTCCTTGATCAACTCATAAGGGCCAAATACTTCAGTAAGATTGATCTGAAGTCTAGCTACCACCAGGTCCCGATAGAACAGACAGATGTATGGAAGACCGCCTTCAAGTCAAAGGAAGGGCTTTTTGAATGGTTGGTCATGCCCTTTCATCTGACAAATGCTCCAACCAGTTTCATGAGGATGATGGACGATATCCTGTGACCATTCACCAATGCTTTTTTAGTGGTATAACTGGATGACATTCTAATTTATAGCAAGATTTGGGCCGAACAATTGCAGTATATTCAGTAGGTTCTGCGCACCCTGCGACAGCACAAGCTATACGCAAACTTAGAAAAATGATCCTTCGGCATGGACAGGGTCCATTACCTAGTATACATCATTGATCAACATGGTGTACATGTGGATCCAGCCAAGATCCAAGTCATCCGTGACTGGCCAGCCCCAACAACACTCACTGAGCTTCAGAGCTTCTTGGGCCTTGCCAATTTCTATCGGAGGTTCGTGTTGGGTTTCTCCCATATTGCATGGGCCCTCAGCCAAATAAACAGGGGTGGTGGTAAGGCGAAATTTACATGGGGCCGGTCCCAAAAACAAGCGTTTGATTATTTGAAGCAACGCTTGTGTTCAACCCCAATACTTTCACTACTAGACCTGCAACATCCTTTTGAGATCGATACATGTGCTTTAGACTATGTTGTGGGCATCGTTCTCACTCAGCACGACCACCCCATTTCCTATCATAGTGAGACACTGTCAAATACTATCTATAAGTACCCTACTTTCAACAAATAAATGTACTCCATTGTGAAAGCATGCCGGCAGTTGAGACATTACATTCTTGGGAAGGAGATAGTCATCCACACTGATCATAAGCCACTGCAGTTCATGCAGACACAAGGAAAATTGCAGAATGACCGCCATCAAAAGTGGTCCACATACTTGTAGCAATTCCACCTCAACATCAAGTATAAAACAGGAAGCACCAATCATGTCACTAATTGTCTCAGCAAACTGCTAGCCGTGGAACTCACTATGGTGCTAGACTCTTGTGACCATGAGACATCTAGATGGCCCCAAATCTATGAGACAGACCCTGACTTCGCCACCACCTACCAAATGTTGGGTGCAAATGTAGTTGTCGATAATTTCCATCTTCAATATGGGTTGTTATGTCATCTGGGACATATCTATGTTCCATCAAGTGATTGAGCGAAGCTGATCTGGGAAGCCCACTACAGTTGGGTGGCAAGACACTTTGGCATTGAAAATACAGTGGCGATGCTACAGAAACATTTCTACTAGCTGAAACTTCGACAAGAGGTTAGCAAGTATATCAGGTCCTGCACTTCCTGCGCTATTGCCAAACCAACCACTAAGAAACAGGGCCTGTACACCTCTCTTCCTACTCTTGACAGGCCATGGGAATCCACCTCAATGGACTACATGTCGAGCCTCCCGTCCACCAAGCGGGGAAATGAATGTGTTTTTGTGGTTGTTGAACCCTTTTCTAAGATGGCGATTTTGGTTTCCTGCAAGAAGAGCATCACAATAGAGGCCACTGCCAAGCTCTTCTTTGAACGAGTCTGGGTACATTTTGGAATCCCACAAACCATTGTCTCATATTGGGATAGTCAATTTCTCAGCACATTCTAGTCGAGCCTCTGGTCACTGTTGGACACCAAGCTCACCAAATCCACGACCTTCCACCCCAAGACAGATGGCCAAACTGAGGTTGTAAATTGAATTATTGTGCATATCCTTTGCATGTATAATTCAAAGCACCCTCGCACAAGGGATGAGAGCCTTCCCTATGTCCAACATAGCTACAACCGAGCCATGTATGTTGCACTTCCCCTTGGACCCATAGATGTTGCACTTCCCCTTGTAGTCACCTCGATCGACTCATCTTGTACTCTAACTGAAGTTGACAAATCCACCTGTTTCATTGAGCAGATCCAGGACATCCTCCAAGAAGTTCAGGATATGCTACAGAAGTCCAATAAAAAGTACAAACAATGCCATGATCAACATCAGGTGCCGCATAAGCTTTAGTTGGGCGACAAAATTTGGTTTCACTTGCATAAAGAACACCTTACATGACCCCATCAAAAGCTTCACCCACTCCATTATGGGTTGTACACTATCACCAAGGTCATGGGGGATAATTATTTTGAGCTCAACATTCCTCCTTTCCTTGGTCTGCACCCAATGTTCAACATGGATCTCCTTCGCCCTTATTTCCCACCATTATTGGACACCTTAGAAGTAGAAAAACAACTAACACAAACAGAGCTCAACCCCAACTGCCTACAATAGGCATCCAATGATCAGATTGTGGATAGACAGATCAAGGGCACTCAACAACAAAGAATCCATCTTTATTGAGTTGTCAAAGCAGCGCAGCTCTTGCACCAAGGCAAGTGGCTCACCCGGGGCCAAATTCAGCAGAAATTTCCTCATCTGATGGGGGAATTCAATGAAATGGAGGAAATTGCTTCCTAAGGAGGGAGGATTGATCCATATGGATATTCTTGGCCACCCACCTTTTCCAACTGGCTCAAAACAGTTTTTTGACAACTTTGGCAATTTACTATTTTTAGCAGTTTTAACTTTCGGGGCCATTTTGAGGGCCTAAATGAAGTTTTTTTGGGACTGAGCTCCTCAATAATACCCAAAGGCATGATTGAGCCCACAAAATGAATCTCCTCGATGATACCTTTCCAAAAGGCTATCACACACCTAAAACAAATATCGTATGCAAAAGTTATGACCCCGGGAAGTTGATGTACTAACTTACCCAAACGGGGCCCACATGACTTTTGGCGCTTCATCTCCTATGGTTAGGTTTTTGGATGTCTATGGTTTTCTGCATTCTTTATTATTGTAAAAAGGCCTTCAGATCCTCGTTGTAACCTTCTTCTTGCAAATGCGTGCTATCGTCACATCTCTTCTCAGAGATAAGCCGCCACCATTCCAGCAAGCTTGTTTCCGCTGCATTTTACAGTTTTAGCTTATTTCATTATTGAATAGAAAACCTGTTTTACTATATCTTTTTTATTTTGTGTTAATCACCTATTAATAATCTGTATTCATTTTGTTCTACTCATAAAATCCGGATCAGTGGTATCAGAGCGGTTTTCTCCTTGTCGTCTCAATGCATGTCCCCAACGAGGTCGGAGTACAAAGAGTTGGGTCTCAAGCTTATTTCTCTTGAGGAAAGAAGCTCTCGCATGCCCAAGCGACCTCCCATGGTAGGAGAAAAGAAAGATGACGGGATAGGAGATCCTTTCAAAATGTTGATTGAGGAAGCCCTCACACAATATAGGAATGAGATGATGGATACTTTCGTGGAAATCCTTCGGCGACTACCAACAGGCGACGCATCTTCTTCGAATGGAGGTTCTGCCCCCTTCAAGGTACAAATAAAATTCGATATTCCTATATTTAAAGTTTAGATAGATGTAGATGTTGTAGACAAGTGGTTGAATCTACTAGAAGGGTATTTTTTTGTCCATAAGTTTTCAAATAAAGAAAAGATTACTTTTGTGCTCCTCAAAGTTGTTCCCCATGTCAAAGATTTGCGGAAAACTTTCTGTGATCAAAAGGAAACAGAGGAAACCTCATTATTTTCAGTCACGACCACCTGGGAATCCTTCAGGGATACTATTAAGGGACAATACTACCCTGTCGGAAGTTATGACGACCTGTATACCAAATGGACCACACTGCGACAAGAAAGAGACCAAGCAATACCAGATTTCACAAATATCTTCCATACCTTGCGCCCCAAGTTGGGTATCAAATATTTAGAGCCACATCTGGTGCTCAAGTATTGTGGTGCTTTGCATAGATACATCCAGACCGAAATGGAATTTCTGGACATCTCATCCTTGGGCGTGGCCTATTGAGATGCCGTCAAAATCGAGCAGAAGCTCAAACAAAAGACGCAACAATTTGGGCCTGGGAACCCCTCACAATAGAAGCTAGGAAAGGGCGGCCCCAACCCACTGAATAAAGGAAAGAGAAAATATGGATAGTATCAAGACAACCAATCCAAGCCACAAGTAAAGAAGGACACCGGAAAGACAAAGAAAGATACCGGGAAGTGGTACGACTTCCATTAGAGCCTTTGGCATAACACTATTGACTATCGCTCAAAGAAGTCGTTGGTGGCCGAAGTGAAAGCCTCTGAATTAGATGCAGATTATGACTCTGAGCTAGAACCAGAAAGGGAAAGACAAATCATTGATTTAGAACCCAGTGCCACCGTTTCTACCACCAACCTCCAACCTGGTGAACCAGACGAGCAAGAAGAACGAGAGCGCCTCTTCCATTCATAGATGTGGGTAAAAGGCACCCCGCTGCACTTCATTGTTGATAGAAGTAGCTAGAAGAACCTCATCTTAGCAGAGGTCGTGAAGTGGCTGGCCCTGCCAACAATGCTGCACCCACAACTGTACACCATTAGATGGCTCTGCCAAGGAAGCAATCTCCACATCAGCCAACAGTGTCGACTATCGCACGCCATCAAGCCCTTCAAAGACGAGGTATTGTGTGATGTTGCTCCTCACAAATTTTTTGATGTTCTTTTCAGCCAAACTTATTTATGGAAACATCATGTTGTATATGAGTCTAGGCCTTGTAGTGTTATTATTACTTTGAACAGAAAATTGTACAGGATACTCGAGGTAGTCCCACCTAGTGCTATTTCCTTGATGTCTACTAAGCAATGCAGGAAGGTCATCTCTCAGACAGGGAATTTTGTCTTCTTCATGATTCACTCGCAGAATAAGCAAAAGATCACAGCCACATCCAAGGTCTCTATAGCCGACCTCTCCACACATTAGAAGCAAGTAGATAAGGTCGTGGAAGAATAATCAGATATCTTCTCCTCACCTACAGGGGTACGTCTGCACTGCCAGGTCAAGAACCCCATCGATTTGACCCCCGACGCACCACTACCCAATGGGTGAGTCTATCATCGCTCTTTGTTAGAGAATGAGGAGATCAAGCGATAAATCCAAGAACTGCTCCACAAGGGGCACATCCGCCCCATCTCTTCACCTTGCGGGAACCAAATCGTGTTGGTACAAAAGAAAGATGGAACCTGACAACTCTGTATTGATTACCAGGCTCTGAATAAAATCACAGTCAGAAACCGATACCCGATTCCTCGAATCGATGACCTCTTTGATCAACTCACAGGGGCCAAATACTTCAGTAAGATTGATCTGAAGTTTGGCTACCACCAGGTCCCGATAGAACATACAGATGTATGGAAGACTGCCTTCAAGTCAAAGGAAGGCCTTTTTGAATGGTTGGTCATGCCCTTTGGTCTAACAAATGCTTTAGCCACTTTCATGAGGATGATGGACAATATCATGTGACCATTCACTAATTCTTTTGTAGTGGTGTATCTGGATGACATTCTAATTTACAACAAGACTTGGGTCGAACACTTGCAACATATTCAACAAGTTCTACACACCCTGTAGTAGCACAAGCTATATGCCAACTTGGAAAAATGCTCCTTCGGCATGGACATGGTCCATTAGCTGGGCTACATTATTGATCAACATGGCGTACATGTCGATCCAACCAAGATCCAAGTCATTCGTGACTGGCCATCCCCAACAACACTCATTGATATTCGAAGCTTCTTGGGCCTTGCCAATTTCTACCACAGGTTCGTGTTGAGTTTCTCCCATATTGCATCGGCCCTCAGTGAAATAAACAAGGGTGGTGGTAAGGAAAACTTTGCATGGGGCTGGTCCCAACAACAAGTGTTCGATGATTTGAAGTAGCGCTTATGCTTAGCTCCAATACTTTCACTACCATACCTACAACGTCCTTTTGAGATCAAGACATATGTTTCAGACTATGTTGTGGGCACCGTTCTCACTTAGCACGACCACCCCATGGCCTATCATAGTGAGACACTGTTAGATAATGTCCATAAGTACCCTACTTACAACAAAGAAATGTAATCCATTGTGCAAGCATGCCGCCAGTGGAAACATTACATTCTTGGGAAGGAGTCAGTCATCCACTCTGATCATAAGCCACTGCAGTTCATGTAGACACAAGGAAAATTGAAAAATGACCTCCATCAAAAGTGGTCCACATACTTGCAACAATTCCACCTCAACATTAATTATAAAACAAGAAGCACCAATCGCGTCACTGATTTTCTTAGTAGACCTCCAGTCGCAACGCTCATCACGGTGCTAGACTCTTGCGGCCATGAGACATCTGGATGGCGCTAACTTTATGAGACAGACCCTGACTTTGCCACCACCTACCAAATGTTGGGTGCAAATGCAAGGATGGGTTGTTGTGTCATCTGGGCCATATCTGTGTTCCATCAAGTGAGTGAGCAAAGATGATCTAGGAATCCCACTACAGTCAGGTGGAAGGACACTTTAGCGTTGAAAATATAGTGGTGATGCTATAGAAACATTTCTACTGGCTGAAAGTTTGACAGGAGGTCAGCAAGTATATCAGGTCCTGCACTGCCTGTGCTATTGCCAAACTGACCACTAAGAAACATGGCCTGTACACCCCTCTTCCTACTCCTAACAGGCCATGGGAATCCATCTCAATGGACTACATGTTGAGCCTCCCATCCCTTAAGCGGGGAAATTACTATGTTTTTGTGGTTGTTGATTGCTTTTCTAAGATGGCGATTCTGGTTGCCTGCAAGAAGAGCATCACAGTAGAGGCCACTGCCAAGCCCTTCTTTGAATGATTCTGGGTACATTTTGGAATCCCACAAACCATTGTCTCAGATCGGGATAGTCGATTTCTCAACACATTCTGGTCGAGCCTCTAGTCACTATTGGACACCAAGCTCACCAAATCCACTACCTTCCACCCCCAGATAGATGGCCAAACTGAGGTTGTAAATCAAATGATTGTGCATATCCTTCACATGTATAATTCAAAGAACCCTCGCACATTGGATGAGAGACTTCCCTATGTCCAACATAGCTACAAATGAGCCCTGCATAGCTCGACTGGCCACAACCCCTTTCAAGTGGGGTTGGGATTCCAACCATTAGGACCCATAGATGTTGCACTTCCCCTTGTAGTCACCTCGATCGACTCATCTCCTGCTCCAACTAAAGTTGACAAGGCCACCCAATTCATTGAGCAGATCCAACACATCCACCAATAGGTTCAGGATATCTTATAGAAGTCCAATGACAAGTACAAATAGTGTCATGATCAACATCAGGTGGCGCATATGTTTCAGGTGGGAAACAAATTTTGGTTTCACTTGAAGAAAGAATGCCTTACAGGACCCCATTGGAAGTTGTGCCCACTCTGTTATGGGTCGTACACTATCACCAAGTCTGTGGGGGATAATTCTTTTGAGCTCAACATTCCTCCTTTCCTTGGTCTGCACCTAGTGTTCAACGTGGATCTCCTTTGCCCTTATTTCCCACCATTATTGGACACCTCAGAAGTAGCAGAACAACTGACACCAATAGAGCTCAACTCCAACTACCTACAATAGGCATCCAATGATCATATTGTGGACAGACATATCAAGGGCACTCGACAACAAAGTATCCGGCTTTATTGAGTTATCAAAGCAGGGCAACTCCCGCACCAAGGCAAGTGGCTCACCCGGGGCCAAATTCAACAGAAATTTCCTCATCTGATCGGGGACCTCAATGAAATGGATAACATTGCTTCCTAAGGAGTGAGGATTGATCTATATGGATATCGGTGTCCACCCACCTTTTCCAACTAGCTCAAAACAATTGTCTGACAACTTTGGCAATTTACTATTTTTAGAAGTTTTAACTTCCGGGGCCATTTTGAAGGCCTAAATGAAAGTTTTCTGGGACTCCTCAATGATATATGATGGCATGATTGAGCCCATAAAATGAATCTCCTCGACGATACCTTTCCAATGGGCTATCACACGCCTAAAACGAATATTGTATGCAAAAGTTACGACCCCAGGAAGTTGATGTGCTAACTTACCTAAACAGGGCCCACATGACTTTTGGCGCTTCATCTCCTAGGGTTAGGTTTTTGGATGTCTAGATTTTTTGGCATTCTTTCTTATTGTAAAAATTCCTTCAGAGCCTCATTGTAACCTTCTTCTAGTGAATGCGCACTGCCATCACATCTCTTCTCAGAGATAAGCCGCCACCATTCCAGGAAGCTTGTTTCCGCTGCATTTTACAGTTTCAACTTATTTCATTATTGAATAGAAAACCAGTTTTATTGTATCTCTGTTATTTTGTGTTAAGCACTTGTTAATAATATGTATTCATTTCATTATGCTCATAAAATCCGGATCACCCTGGGTGAACAATATTTCAAAAACCTTCAATGGATATTCTATAGTATCCAACAAGTCCCATGAAATATCTCACCTCTGAGACATTCTTTGGTACTAACCACCCCTCAATGACTCCTATCTTTTAGGATTTGCAGCTATCCCTTCATGTGAAATGATATGGCCCAAATAATGTATCTCCATTTGATAGAATGAACTTTTTCTCAATTTTGCATACAACTGATGTTCCATCAACACTTGTGGCACCATCCTTAAGTGTTGATCATCCTCTTCTTCATATTCTAAGTAGATAAGAATGACATCCAAAAAGACAATGAAAAATGTATCCAAGTAATTTCTGAAAACATCATTCAACAAACACATAAAGACAACTAGTGCATTTGACAACCTAAATGGCACCATTGGAAACTCATAATGGCCATATCTCATTTTGAAAGCAGTCTTGATGATATATTCTTCTTTGATTCTCACTTGATGATATCCTTATATGAGGTCAATCTTGGAGAAGATCTTTCCTCTATCCTCAAAAAAGGATACTTGTTTTTCACAATCACCTTGTTCAACTTCCTGAAGTCAATACACAACCTCAAGGTACTATTTTTTTTTATGGAAAATAATACTGGGGCACCCCAGGGAGAAACACTTGGGAATATATGCCCCTTCTTCAATTATTCAAGTTTCATTTGTAATTAATTCAATTCTGGTGTACTCATCCTATAAGGCATATTAGATACTGGTACAACTCTAGGCATCAGATTAATAGAGAAATAATTATCTATTTTCGATGGAAACCCTGGTATCTCTCTAAATACATCCTTGAACTCTTTCAAGACTGAATAGTCTTCATTTGTTGGTACTTTATCCTTAAGTTTCTCCTCCATTTGGAATGCAAGGATGTCACATCCTTCCTTGAATATTTTCTTTCACTCTAAATATGAAACTTGTCTAAGGTTTTTTTCTCTTGGAATATCATGAAGTGTCCTCAAGTTTCCTTCTTCATCCAAGTAACTAATTTTTTTTTATAGAAATCCATGACAACATGATGCTTATCCAACCAATCCATTCCAATTAGGAAGTCATATGATCCCAAATGTATGATGTTCAAATAATGATTTGTACACATCTCATTCATGTCCATTGAACATTCCTTGATTATCTCATTAATTCTCATGTATCTAATTGAACCAACCAAGTTTTTCCAAGATTTCTTCTTATCAAATGGAATCTTTCGACCATTTCAGGATCTATATAACTATGACTAGTACTTGAATCATTTAAAATAGAAATAGGTTGATCGTTGATCTTACCTTCCACTTCAATCATGTGAGATTGAAATTCAGCTTGCTTGTTGTCCAGGGTTGCACATATCCTTGGCATTTTTCTTCCCATGTCCTCAACTATTTCAGCTTGTTGTACATTGAGATCAATCCTCACTTTTTCACCTCTACGAGGACAATATTTGTACATGCTATCTCCTTCACAAACCCAACATTTCATAGGTTATTTCCCTGTTCTTTTTCCCAATGTTTCTGACACTCTAGACTCATTATGGGTTGGTTTTCCTTGAGAATTATTTCCGAAGAAGGGTGGCTTCTTACCTTTCCTCCTCTACTCCATATTTCCCCTCTTCTTATCTACCCAATCCTTGTGGAATTTTGGTCTTCCTCTATGATAATCATAGAGGAACTTGTCTCTCCTATTGCTTCATCCAATGTATTGGGATCATCATATTGTATCTTGTCACTAAACCTTGATTGAAACCCACTCAGAAACCTTTGAATCGTGATTTTTCCATCTTTGATGAATTCAACATACTTCAGTAGTTCCAAGAATATTCTTCCATATTCATCCATATTCATCCATATTCATGCTTCCAAGCTTGAGTTCAAATAAGTCCTTCATATTTCTATCATAGTAACACTTGGTCAAGTATTTCTTATGAAAATACTTCTTAAACTATTTCCAACCGATCTTCTTCTCATCAATGTGTTGTACTTGCAAAAGTTGGTCCCACCACATTGATGCTTTTCCTTTCAACTGTTAAATGATTTTTTTTCCTTTTTCTTGTGAGGAATAATTATGCAACTGAAAGTATCTCCTCATCCCCAACAACCAAGTCTCTACATCTTCATCTTTCCTATGTTCACCATCAAAGTTACGAGTTTCAAACTTTTCATTTCTCCTTGCAAGTCATCCACCCAGACTTCCTCTTATGCTTTTTGACTCATGATATACTTGGACTATTGTATTCCCTTCTAGTTGAATTCCTTGGTGAGTGATGATGATTCTTATTGTTGGCCCTTGAAAATTTTTTGAGGAAACATTGGTCGTGTTTGACCACTTTTGGGACTTCGATAGGATGGTCGAAGATGGAGTGCTAGGTGGAGCTGAGATCGCATGATATCACTTGTTTTGCGAGCTTGTGGAGCCAACAAAGAGTTTACTAGGGTTTATGTAATGGGTTATGGGATGTCGACCCATGGATTTACCCATGATTAGGCATGTTTGTAAATGTATAAATAAGTAGCTAAGCGATGTAAGAATTCTGGATGGTTGTCTATGTCCACAATATGTTGTAAGTGTTAATGTTGGCTTAGTGCAAGAGGTTGTAATTTGCTTTGTGCAAACAGACTGTGTAGAGTAAGGCTCTGTGCCTTGACCATATTTTGGGAAGGAGGATCTGGTGTGCAGTGCACAAATCTCTTGTCCTCTGTGGAGTTGGTTCTGTGGCTTTGTGCATAGGAGAAACTGAATGTAAGAAGATTGAAGACTAATAAAAAATAAGAAGAAGTTGGTGGACATAGCCTCACAGTGGGGTGAACCACGTATATCCTATGTTTTGATGTGCTTTGTGCGATGTGGATTATGTTGTTTATCTTATTAGTGTTGTTGTTAGTGTATGATGAATGCATATGATGTTGTTTCTTAGTGCTTAATGGTATTAAATATAAATGAATGCCATATATGAGCTAATGCTATATGCTAAGTGATTGAAAGTGCTTAATCTTTATTGTTACTACGTTGCTCTGTAATAAGGGTTTAATCTCTGATGTGAATGAGACTCATGAACTAATTCATATTGTTGTCTAAGTGTTATGCTAAGTGTTGTAATCACATATCTGTGTCCCAGCTTGGTTGTAGACACCTTAGTCCTACATCCCCCCTGCCTCTACCTCGGGTGAGACTTCATCTGCTTCGTAGGTGTCACCGAAAGGGTCGGTAGTTAGGGTTTTATTGGTGCATTGTTGAAGCGTTGAACCTTGGTTATGCCCCTATTCCAAAGCCTTCTATGGTACCTTCATTGGGAAGGATAGTCTTGTTTAAAGGAAATATGATAACTCTATGTGGAAGAGTTACTAATGTACCTATGATTTCTCATGAAACATCGACGAAAGAAGAAATTGAAGTCTTTAAATTTGTTGAGAACAATGCCCCTTTTCCATGTTTGTTAGGAAATACTTGGATTGAGAAGGACCAAATCAGAAGGAAAGAAGAGGAGGAAGCTACAGAAAAGAAAACAAAATAACTAAGGGATTTCATAGCTAGAAAAATAGAGCGACCAATTGAAGAATAAGAGGATAAGTTGAAGCAACAAAATGCAAGAGAATTAGTTGTCGAGGTTGAAAGAACTCAAAAAATTTTGAAGGACCTATGCATGCAAGAAATAAGAATACATAACCTGGAGTTAATAAGAAAAGAGGTATTACCTTTGAACCCTTTGAAAGAACATCAACAGTGTGAAGCTACTACGCTAAGAGAAGATAAGAATAAGAATGGAAAAAGGAATCCAGAGACTCAGATCACAGGAAATAAGGCAAGGAATATCAATAAGAAGAAAGCCAAGTTAGAAAAACTATAGGAAGTTCTAGAGAAGACTTTGTAGGAGGAAGATCTACAGAACTTGAACCTCGCCAGAATAACAGAACCATGCAGAATGTGACTTATCCATGACGAAGCTATATGACCGTTGGAGGCACCTCAACCATTAGAATGACGCCCCAGAACGGCTAGAAAACACAAGTTTGAGTGAATGGATTGTTGATAACGTGCTATAACGAATAGATTCACATTAATAGATGCATTCCTGCCCATTGGAGGAATCTGTTAAGACGCTTTTTTATTTAACCCGTCGAGCGTTGCGTCGGGACCACTTTTTTCCACCCGTGATTATCCAAGCTACCAAAGAATTGATTGTATATCGCATTGTGATTTCTAGACCTCACCATCTCTTGGATTACCTTTCTCATCCATTCGCCTACCTGATCTAATTGTCTACAAGTGTGAATGTCGGGCGAACCTAACATGTCAGAGATATTTGTTAGGGAGATCCTTACGAAAATAATCGTTGATAGAAAGTCTTTTGTAGAAATACAAGCGTCGTCGACTAGGGGACTACAAGCATCCCCTTTGATTGGATATCATTCTAGCCAAACCGCGACTAAGAAGCAAAGTAAGCATCACGATGATCTGGCTAACGTGAAGTAGATATCATCGGTCTTGCCAGATTATATACCACCTTTGGTTGGCACGGTTACCCGTGACAACATCCCACATGAATTCGAGTACATGTTTATCATTGTGTACATCCCGAAGGGGATACGCATAGTTGGAGCCCAGTTGGGATAGATCCTAGCTCTTAAGAATAACGACTTTAATCTCGGCGATAGAAATAACTACTCCATGCTTGTGCCCCATAGGTATTTGATGAAGACGACTGGGAAGAAGATGTACATAGTCTCCTAGCCATTGATTAAAGAGATCGCGTAGTGAACAATACTGAACGTCATGAAGATCCCTCACTTTGGTGGACATCGAGAGGTTAACACTTGCATTAAAATCATCCTGTCGTGCTACCATGGAGAACATATGTGGATCGATAGGTGCATTACTTTGGATCCGACATTGATCCACCTGATCACAGGACTGAGCATGCAGGGACTAGACCCTCAACAGTTCTACCCAGGGAAGAGTTTAGATTGCTCCCTGGCACAATGCATAAAGGAGGATTATGGAGATGTAGACAATGGAATGTGAGGCTACAAGGTAGCCTCCATCCAATATGGTGCAGTACACCTAGCTTGCCAACTTATAGCTAACAAGCTCATCAGAAAGAACTTTCTAACACAGGTCACTGTGTTCATAGTGGACCTCGCTGGGAAGTGCGTGGAGGGGATGAAAATGAACTGGGAGATTTACCTCGTCAACGAGCATGAAAAATATTGTCGCGAAGCACAGGATCAGGGGTATGGATTCCATTTTAGCTTTTTACTTGTATTGATCACATTTGTCGCTTGGTAGATGCTGGAAGGAGTGACATTTTCATAAGTTGAGCCATCAGAGCCATTGGCCCTATTATCACCATAAAAATTTTGAGACAAGATCCAAGTCTTAGAAATTTAGCAAGAGCTACATCGTCGTGGAAGCTTGATATTTTGGAGAATTGAGAATTTGGAGGACTAGGACATATCTGGAAGCATATGGACAAATATAGTGGAAGCGCAAAAGGAATAACTCGATAGAACGTCAATTGTAAAACATCCCAGATCAACGGTTGGGGCCCATATCGGGCAATGAACTTCCATGAGACTTAATCATGTAAGGGAGGACCATGGAAAACCATTATTGTTTTTAAAATGGATGCACGATGCCTCCAAAGATACATCGAAGAGAAAGGTGGTTTTCCTAAAACCACTTTTGCCAAAGCCCCGAAGTCACATGTTTCAATATGTCAAATCAACCACTCATGGGGCGGGCGACGACTGGTCAGAATCACCCCATTTCACTCGTTCAGTACTTCACAACCATATTATGTTAGGTGAACGTCACCATATAATGAAATTGAAAGCTAATCATTTGAAATGGATTAGCCAAGCATGGTAAACCAACGTACTTGTAAGTGATTCTATCAATGATTCATGATTGGAACTCTATAACTACCAATTCTCAAGTATGAGGGTATCATATCATCCATAAGATTGAATCTATAATTGATGTAAGGAACATCTTGGTGTCCATGATACTGGGATACATGGACAAGGCCAATCAAGCCATATCCATTCAAATAGGTCATTCAAGTAACATGGAGGGTTTATCTACTGGTAAGAAGAAAAGAGAAATTGCACGTATATTAGCAACTAAATTCCATATGAAACCTGCTATAGAACCAGGATTATAAGTTAGGCTAAATCCCATCATGAAGGATCTAATCATCAACAAACCAGTTGTGAAAAAGAAACAGAGCAAATGGCAGAAGACAAAAAACATGGCCGAAAAGGCTAAAAGCATTGGGGAGAATCAACTGGCCTAGTTGGTCACTCTAAAGAAGGAGATCTTTGATCTGAAATAAATTCTCAGACTGAAATAAGTACATCTCAGCATGTTTTGGACATATGGCGATCGAAGAAAGGGGCATAGATATGATGAACCTGTTCTTAACGGTCCCTTTAAAATAGGATAACGGTTATTATAAATCATTCCTTCTTGTAACTCATCTCTAATTTTAGAATTAGGAGAAGTCTGAAAATTTTGAATTCCATGAGAAATTCCTCTATATATATTATCTTGAGGATATAGAAAGGCATGGATAAAGAGGAGCCTACCCTCTGTGCAGGAAAAATTTTGTAAATTTTGGGGCTAGAATGAATATATAAATGCAGAGGCATATTTTGGATTGTTTATGAAAAGATTCTAACTGGCAGTGATATGAGTCTTGTTTTTCCCCTCATAGTGTGTATTTCTTATAAGAACATATTTCATTTACGCTTCCTTCTATCTAAATTGGATATTTAGAGGCCCATAATTCATTATTTAATGCTCTTGGCTTATCAACTTAGACTATGTTTCTCTCTTCTTAACTTATTCAGAATTTATTTTTGTAATACTCTAATGTAGTTATGTGTTTCTTTTTCTTCTGATGTCATGCAAAATTTTCAGATATAAACTCGGAATTACTTCCTGATTTAGCCTTTTCCTCCAAATATTTCTCAATTTTGGTAACGTGTTCTATTTATTTTAGACCCCATAGCCCAAATGTTATCTTCTTTTTTCCAATCATTTTATTAAAAATCCCCCAAACAAACCAAATCTAGCCACCGATTGCCATAGCTATATCAAGTGACATGAGAGAGCACTCTTTGAGTTGAGTAGGCTAGTACCCATCTCTAAAGTAGGTTGAAATAGTTATGTCTATTCAATCGGATAAAATTTACAGAGTGTTAACATTATGGTATCGTTGTCAGGGATGAAATTGAAAAATTTCCCTAGGAAAGAATGACATGGTTGATTTCTAAGGTCTGAGAGAAGTGGCCACTTAGGCACATATTGGCTATATTCCTGCTCTGGCGACTCCACACATCAAAAAATCAGTTTGAAGGGGATTCCACTAGTAGAAGAATCCAGAAATTTGAATTTTCATTGGCGACTCCACTCTCAATGCAGAATCCATATCCCAAAACTTTATTGGCGACTTCACTCAAATTTAAAATACAGTTTAAAGACTCTACTGGAAGATGAGATGCCTTGACATAGGTATGAAAAAGCATCATGGAAGAAAACACGTACTTAAAATGGAATCTCCTCCAAAGTATTTTACTATTTGCTATAAGTTATCTATGCTCCTTCTTTAAATATGCCAAACAATTTTTTCTTTACCTACCGCATTCCAATGATGATCATGAGAATATTGAAATTGTATATCCTCCTCTTAAATTTGTACATGCATATCCTCACTGTATCAATGATTTTTATAAAAAATTTCCATCTGGGCTATGTGATGACCATAACCAAGTTGATGAGCTTCATGAAACCAAATCTGATATTCCATCTCTTGTACTTGATCCAACATCCTCCAAGACTCAACATAGATACAGACCCTTAAAGTTACCTCAAGTCCTTCAAGATTTTCCTCTTGAGCACTGTAAATACCTGCTTATGTTTGATGGAGAACCTGATACCATATCAGCTAAAAAACACATCCAAGGGTTTGATCATTTTATAGTTTTTTTTGAGATTGACCATGATGATGTTTGTATGAGGGCCTTCTCTCAATCCTTGAAAGGAAACACCAAAGATTGGTTTAAACGTTTGAAGCCAGAGACAATTAGCTCATGGGAGGAATTGAAGGATGTCTTTTTAAAGTTTTTGATCCATATTTTATGAGCATAACAAAATGACTACAAATTATTACCAAATGCTTAAACACGGAATAACAGAGATACAATAAAACTGGTTTTCTATTCAATAAGGAAATAAGATGAAACTATAAAATGCAGCGGAAAACAAGCTTGCTGGAATGGTGGTGGCTTATCTCTGAGAAGAGATGTGATGGTTATGCTCATTCGCAAGAAGATGATTACAATGAGGCTCTCAAGGCCTTTTTACAATAAACAAGAGTTTCAAAAACCCTAAACATCCAAAAACCTAACCCTAGGAGATGAAGCACCAAAAGTCATGTGGGCCCCGTCAATACATCAACTTCCCGGGGTCATAACTTTTGCATACGATCTTTGTTTTAGGCATATGATAGCCCATTGGAGAGATCTATTCAAGGAATACAATAGTTGCACAAAATTTCATCATTTGCAACTGCAACATACCCCAAAAAAGCTTCGTTTAGGGCCTCAAAACTACTCCAGAAGTTTAGGACCTGAAAAACTGTTAAAAATAGTAAATTATCAAAATTGCTACAAAGTTGTTTTGAGCCAGCTGGAAAAGATGGGTGGCCACCGATATCCACCTGGATCAATTTTGGGATAGGAATAAATATTTACATCTACAACTTATAGAGTTCAATGCCTTAAAATGCCAGAGTGACGAAGCTATTTCTATATTCAGTAGAAGGTTTTCCAGTATTTACTACAAATTTCCCGAAGCGATTCTACCCACTAAAGTTGTTGCCATGCTTCATTATAAAACAACTCTTCATCCAGATTTTTCTTTCCTCTTGATGGAAAGAAGACCTAAGTCCTTACAACAAATGTTTAATGATGCCCATGATATCCAACACAACATCCAGGCATGTAAACAGATCCAAAAAGAGGGGTTGGATGCTCAAGAACATGAGAGTCAATATGAACGAAAAAATAGTTGATTGGAATCTTTACCATAGAATTGACAATATCATGGGCCCTCTTGAAGTTTCAAATGCTTATTATTGTGCTAAAAATTATATAACACTTGTTAAAAGACGAGGTGTTATTTTAGCTTCTGAGCCATCCCAGGATTAGCAGGAGGCTGATTATTTATATATTCTTTTGTAGACAGTCAAGAGGATGAGTTTGCAAACTAGTTTGTTGAAGAACAAATTAATGTTCCAAGTTTGTTCTTGTTAGACGACATTGCATATGGTGTTGATTTTCCTGCATATGAAAAATACGAGGATGATCGTGATATTGAAGACTTTCTTTTTCAACAGTACAGTGAGGAGAAAAATATTAGATCAGCTGAAGAGAATTATCTACCCTTGTGCTTTACTACATTCAAATTGTTGAAAGAGAATTCTGAGATTATTGTTGAGGAAAACAAATTTTTTTTGATGCAAAGTCAGACCAAACCAACGAAACAAATTGACAAGATATTGGAGCACTCTTCTTAGACATTTGATGACCCTATTCTTTTTTTTGAGGAAGACCTTGTAAATTCAAAAATACAGTCATTGGTCGAAGACAAAGCTGAAAGTGAGCATGTCTAGAAACCCAAAGAGATGGAAAAATGTACCTATGATGATACTGGAAAAAATGAAGAAGGTTTCGAATAAGGTAACATAACCTTGCCATTATGTTTTCCCTCATTCGAATTATTAAAACAAAATGTTTGTAGCATTTCAAATCAAAGAACGTTCAAGAATGGCATTGAAAGTGAAGAAAGCAGCAGGCTTACAGATAAAAAGTCTCTCCCCTTATGTTTTTCTTCCTTTGATTGGTTAAGATAAAGTCATGAAATTTCTGAAAAAATAGGGAGTTCTGACTATATTCACAGTAGCACTATTTTGCATGAAAAGGTTGTCATCATTGAAGAGCAACAACTATACTCACATGCATTGCACAATCATTACTTGGAAAGGTATTTCAATTCAAAATTCTAATATGTGCTTAATCATCAGATTAAAGAAGAAGCCAATCAAGAATTTTTTATCAAAGGTCTTTTCCTTTCTCCTAGAACTAATGCAGATGTTCAACAATATTACCAGAAAGACAAGGTATTTCAAGGTTTCCTTTCTTCCCTTGAAAATGACGTAGTGATCCTATTTCTAAACAACCTAGATATGGATGAAGATTTTGAAATTTCACCTATGAAAACTCTGAACAACGAGAAAACCCTTGTGGAGAAATCTTGCTCTTCTATCTTGATTCCTGAAAAGGAATCATCCTCCCATATGATTCATGATCTTGAGACACATTATATGGGAAAGGTTTACGATCAGATTCTACCAATAACATTGGATTACAACAAATCAATGTTTGTACCAGATATGAATCATTTTACACTAGATGATGTTCTCCAGTCATGGTTGCTTTATGGCTCAAGAAATCCCTATTACCAGAATTCTCACCAACTCTGTTAGTTTGACAAAAAAAATATGGAGATTTGGGTGCTCCTAAGGTGATCAAAATTGATTATGTCGTCCTTATTCGATGGGAGTTGGTTATACTTTAGGTTTTATATCGATGATCCTATGGATTATTCTAATGATGAAAAATGTGATGTGTTGAGCTATGTTCACTTTTTCTTTAGTGATATATAACGATGTCTATTGACACCACCTCTTCTTGGATTCATCGTTCTTACTTATTCAATTTCATGGTTATCCAATATGAAATCCTCTAATTATGCAAGTGGATTATGAAACCCTTGTTTAAGCTAACACTTATTGACGTTGTTACATATATGAGAAAAAATTAAATCCAATGATACCACTTCTAAACATTTAGATTTCATGGCAATTCTACAAACAAAATACATGCACCACAAAAGCAATTTGAAACCTACCTTTGGATCTATCAATAATAATTATTCACAAAATCTTGAAAATGAAGAAAAGTAGTATGCCTTCTCTTTTTGGACCTCTACTTATTGGACCTCTACTTATGTTTTATTATTATTACTTGTTCTAAATGGATTTTCTTGCAGTTTTTCCTACCATGTATGTGGAAATTGGATGGATGGAAATTTGAATTGATCTTATTTGAAATTTGTCATTTTATTTGCTAAAAATAAATTAGTCTCTTACTTATATGTACATTTATATTCATATTTATTGATTTAATTTTGTGCAATACTCATGATGATGTGTTTTGAATATTCAAATTTTTTATTATCAAAATTTTATAGATTCTCTTAATTTCAATATTTGTAATTTGTTGAGACTTTTACATTGTCATTCTCTATTTTCAATTTTATTTTTTTTGAAAAATTTCCAAATATTATAATTTTTTTCCAAATAATAAATGAATTATATATAAAAAAATATTTATAAAATGTATTTTAACCACATACACAATTTTTTTTTTTTTATTAACCCATACAAATTGAATTTTTTCAGCCATACAAATTGTACTATTATTTGGTATATAGAAAACATATTTGGTAGACAGAAACTTTTTTCAAACTATGCTTTAAATACTTCTAATATTACATATCTTTATTGTGAAATAACATGCTATAGGAATTTGAACTATGCTTTTGAATCAAATTGAAAAGACAGTTTGGAATGTGTTTTAAATACTTTTCCCTTAATACAAACAGGAGCTAGGAGAGGAGTGAAATTTTAATATTTGGTATTTAGAAACATTTTTGAAACTATGATTTAAATACTTCTAATATTGCATATATTTATTTTGCAATAGCAACATCTCATAGTAATTTGAGTTGTGCTTTTGAATCAAATTGAAATCTTTTGAATCAAATTGAAAACAAAGTTTGAAATGTGTATTAAATACTTTTCCCTTAGCTGAAATAGGAGGCATGAATGAAAATTTAATGTAAGATTTTTAATATATAATAATTCTTATGTTGTTTCCATTCCAAAGACCTCGTCGTTGTTTCCACCCTACCAAATATTTTTGTTAAAGAAGCTCAACTATAAGATGTGATCCACCATTCCAGATTTATGGAGTTTTAATGGAAACAAAACCTTTTATGAATCAATGTACCAAGGTAGTCCTACAACCATGCGTAAAGCTAGACGGGTGTTTTGACCTTTAAAGAAACAAATGTTTCTTTTATTTCTGACTGTTATATTGATGCCATACATTAAATTTATAGAACCTGTTTCATTAGATTATTTTCTGTAGAAATTTTGTGATTGAGATATCTAAATAAAGCGATCATGCAACAAACTAGATCGGAAGAGTATTCTAGTGACAAACGCATCCATAGATATCTTAGCTATCTAGATAAAAACTACAGTAAAAGCATAATCCGATGAGAACAGTAAAGTACATATCTAATAACCATAACACAGAAATATGAACTAGACAATGAATGAGGAAGTGAGGTCTTGATTTAACTTCAATCAATAAATTGTAGTAAAGGGTGAGTAGGGGGGGAACCGGTGAGGAGATGTAGAGGTATGATATGGACATGAGGTCTTCCAACAGCCTAAGGAAGAAAATCTTCAAGAACAAGATCCTCTTGGACCTTAAAACTTCGAGAAACTAAGCAAACGCTATAACAATACTGCAATCAAACCTCCATTGCAACACAGTCACAACAACTCATGTGAGTCCTTCAATCATGATCTCTCAGTATTAGATGCAAAAGAGTGGATAAAGAAGTTGACTTAGATTAAACAAGAAGTCTCAAATCTTATTACATAACAGAGAACCAAAGTTGCATCAAAACATTACAATCGGGTGCCTAGCTCAACCATCGACCCTAACAAAATATCAAAAATACCTACATATACTCATAACATTTTGCCCCTAACAACAGAGGCATGCCCGAGTCTTTTCATTCAAGGCCTTACATCTGCATTCTCTCTGACACATTGAGCACACAGCCTTTTTCAGACATGAGCTTCTGTTAGACGCGATCGTGTTTCGGAAAGGACATGCAAACTAGTCGACTTGATAATAGTCGCTTTGAGATTTCCATTTATGGAGGAAATGATGTTCAACCACTTTCCTTTTTTTCATTAACTATCTTCATCAAGATCACGAAAACCCAAGTCACCTCGGCACCTGGAAAACATGATGTCCACACTTTTAAATTGTGCCACTGGGATCCTCATTGGATGTTGACTAGGAAGATGGAAGGTGGTTGTGCAGGCTGACGAGGAGGAACTGGAAAGATGATTGGTGCGGATCGACACGGAATCGACGAGGAATGGGTGACCGGGTAAGAAGTTGTGGTGGCAGAAAAGTGAATGGGAAGGCGTAGGAGCCGACACACAAAATTTGAAGTATGACGGGGCAGAGGTGATGTGGCACAGAAAGACGATGTGGAAGCAGAAGGGGGATTCAGTGGCTTAGCGAGGTGGGGAAAACCCACATAGGCGGATATGATAGGGAGTTCAAGAGGGGCACCTGTCAAGAAGTGAGAGGGTGAGATCTGAGGACGGGACGGTGAGGGGATGTGAGAGATGTGACATCAAGCGGGAGTGGGATGCACAAGGCAGGTGATAATAAGCAGCACAGGAAAGAGGATATGTGATAG
>JZKD02S0299022.1:120150-135664 GCA_000966675.3 Picea glauca | reverse complement strand
TCCACTTCTAGAAGGATCTTCCTCTAGATGCTTCTCTTAATAGACACATTTAGTATAAATAAGGGTCGAGGGTATGAAAACCCTAGATTGGAGATTATTGTAACAGAGCGCTGCTTGACTGGAGGTTGCCCCCTCGAAGAGGCCTGTGAACATTGATATCTGAATCAAGTGTTGTTTTTGTTGCTATTTCATATATCATTTCTGTATATTGTGAAGATTATGCTGGATATTTTACTGTTATTCTGTCATTTCTAGCATTTCATTTCTGTTTTGCATATTTTATATATCTAGTATCTTGCAGTTTTCTACATGGATGGTAGTGGGTTCAAAAAGCTGTGAACAAATGCAAATGGATAACAATATGTGTTCAGTTATCATGGTTGTGTTGCAATTGATCATGATGTGACAAGTGCACATGACATATTTGATAGACAAAGGACAAGTGGGGAGGCCTATCCCGCACTTGATATCTAGTTAATATCCTTTTGGAGGACCAAAAGGTCTCAGTGGGAATGTGTGATCCAAACGGATCCAAAAAGGAAAAAAATTCAAAGTTCTCATATTCAGACGAAACTAGCACCATCACATAGTGCTCATCGTGTCGATTCCAACAACATATTTTTTTTTGAAAATGGACTCTGTATGGCGAAGATATCGCGACATGAAGTTTTTCCTAAACACATGAAAACGTCAAATTCAAAGTCAACAATCTGTACTATTGACATTGGTAGTACATCAACATGACAAGGTAGATGACATAAACATGACATCATGATGATGTCATCATGCTGACATGGCAACACCAGGGGTAGACGCATGTCAGGCAGATTTGACGTTTTCGGGTGCTGATCTTGCAGATGATTGGACTGTATAGACTGACATGTGGCAACTCGTATGATGACATGGACCAATGACAGTTCGACACGTGGAAGTATGGATTGACATGATGGCAGTGATGTGGCGATAGGTGGCAGGCTCCAGTTTGGAAACGTAGTGTACGGTTCTGACTCAACAAGCTGACTGGACCGCTAGCTGGACAACTGACTGGATAGGGTGACTGTGTGTTGACTAGGTGTATGATCCAATCATGAGGTGACATGTGGCCCAATCACAGGTTCCCATGTGGCACCCCTGAATGGGCCAATAAATCTTGGGTCAAAATTTGTGGACTGCGGTGGTTTCGAACCCCTGACCTCAAGTATAGGCAACAAACTAACCAAAAAGGACTCGAATGGGTGAGCTACAAGGAGAGACTTGTTATGCATGCCTCCAAAGTTTGTTTTTTTGTGATATTGGCACAGATTATGGGGATAAGCCTCGGTTGGTGGGGGATAGCCTATTTACCAAGGAACTTGACCAGGGGGACGAGGATCATGCATACCCACTTAAAGTGTGGCCACATGGCCTACCACGTGATCAGGAGCATGGACCAGGGCGGAGGATGAGGGCGTGGGCGCCTAGCGCATGGCCTCATGGCCCTCCATTTCACCATGGGCCTAGAGAAAAGAGGTGTTGCCCAATATTTGGAAAACGTGGGCTTTTAAACTTTTGAATTGGATTTTTTGATGATTTTAGGCCTGCTATAATGGGATTTTTGCCCATTTTTTAGGATCGGGAGCCCAAATTGAGGCCATATCTTGGGAGGAAGTTGGGATGTGACCCCCAACTCAAATTATATATAAACAAGGTCTTTTTACAATCATGGACAGGTTCAAAACAACATAATTATGCCAAGTTGTAGACAATAAGCCATTTTTATGTAGAGAAGACATAACAGTAGGAGAGCATTGAAGGCCATTTCTGGGAATTCTACTCAACCTTTTTCAGTTCCATCTGTTGCGTTGAGTTCCTGAGTCAGAGAAGAACATTGTAGTGTCAGTCAAAGAAAAAAATGATTTAATTCTGATGTACTTTTGAAACATTGAATATTAATAAGAAAGCCTCCCCCACGGAGACAAAGGCCCGGAGACATAAGAAACTATGCCAAACTCCATTAACAAGTTTTGGCGTTATGGTTTTCTGTTCTTAATGCTCATTTTATGTTCTTCAATCTTTATGATACCTACAACATTCTTTCGTTAATTCTTCTTCTTCTCTTTAATTTCTAAATGTTAAATCAACTCATGCAAAATACTTAACCAAATTCTTTAAAAGATCATTTTAGATTATGTAGATAGATATTGATATATTTCTTTCTCAATCTAAATATTTTATTGATATATTACAAAGGTTCAATATTGAAGACTATAAGTTGTGTGCTACACCATATCATGGAAGACATAAGTCGTGTGCTACACCATATCATTAGAGAATAAAACTAAATAATGAGTGTGATGCTCCAAGAGTTGATGCTACTCTATACAATAATCTTGTTGGTAGAATCATTTATTTGACTTATAGTTGACCTGATATATCCTTTGTTGTTTAGTGTGGTCTCTAAGTCCATATAGGATCTGAAAGAGGGCTACTTGAATGTCGCAAAGAAGAATTTTCACTCTATGAAGGGTACTTATTAGTTTGGTATAAAGTATTGTGAGAAGAATTTGAACCAATTGGTCACTTAGACTGAAATTGGGCTAGAGACAAAGATGACAGGAAGTCAAGTTTTGGTTATGTATTTCATATTGGATATGGACCCATAGTCTAGTCTTGTAAAAAGTATAAGGTGGTTTCCCTATTGACCAAATAAGATGAATATCAAGGGAATATTTATGTTGGCATAAAGGCAATGTGGATTCACAAACTAATGCATCAAACTTAGAATTCCTTTTAAGGAGTCCATTGTAGCATATTTTGACAATGAAAGTGCAATACAAGTAGTTGACAACATTGTTCCTCACAGTAAAATGAAGCATGTGGAGGTTCATGCCCATTGTTTAAGATAATTGGTACAGGAGAAAGTTGTGGATCTTTTTTATTATGTGATATATGATCAAATTTATTATATATTTATGAAACCACTAGTGAAATCTAAGTAGGTGAAACTTCACAGTATGCTTGGAATTCAAGAAGCTACAATGATGGGGTGGTGCACACTGATAATTCAACGTTTTCAATATCCAAATAATTGTGCTAATGGGGGTGGGGGGTGATGAGGGGGTCTAGGTGGATGTTATAACAACATGCTCATTCCATCTCTATATCATTTGGATATAGTAATTGCAATCCCATCATCACTGAAAGGTTGGTTGACTTAGTTTTCAAATGAGATTTTGATTGATTGATTGGACTATATAACCTAGGTGGTATTAACAATATCCACTAGGGCATAGTTTGAGGAAAAAAAGATGGAGATTTGGGTGCTCCTAAGGTGATGAAAACTGATTATGTCTTCCTTATTCGATGGGAGTTAGTTAGGCTTTAGGTTTTATATGAATGATCATATGGATTAGTCTAATGATGAAAAATGTGATGCGTTGAGCTATGTTCACTTTTTCTTTAGTGATATATAACGATGTCTATTGACACCACCTCTTCTTGGATTCATCATGTTAGATTTCATGACAATTCTACAAACAAAATACATGCACCACAAAAGAAATTTCAAACCTACATTTAGATCTGCCAATAATAGCTATTCACAAAATCTTGAAAATGAAGAAAAGTAGTATACATTCTCTTTTTGGACCTCTACTTATGTTGTTTTTTATTACTTGTTCTAAATGGGGTTTCTTGCAATTTTTCCTACCATGTATGTGGAAATTGGATGGATGGACACTTGAAATTTGAATTAGATTTATTTGAAATTTGTCATTTTATTTGTTAAAAATAAATTAATCTCTTAATTATATGTACATTTATATTCATATTTTTTGATTTAATTTTGTACAATACTCTCTTTACACTATGTTGATGATGTCTTTTGAATATTCAAATTTTTTATTGTTTAAATTTTATAGATTTTCCTATTTTCATTATTTATAATTTGTTGATGCTTTTACATTGTCATTCTCTATTTTCAATGTTTTTATTTTTTAATTTTTACAAATATTGTAATTATTTTAAAAAAATAAATTGATTATATATAAAAAAATATTTATAAAATGTATTTTAACCTCATACACAACTTCTTTTATTTTTTGATCCACCCATACAAATTGTATTTTTTAATCAGGCCATACAAATTGTACTTGGTAGATAGAAAGTTTTTTCAATCTATGCTTTAAATACTTCTAATATTACATATATTTAATGTGGAATAATATGCTATAGGAATTTGAAGTATAGTTTTGAATAAAATTGAAAACACAGTTTGGAATATGTTTTAAATACTTTTCCCTTGATACAAATAGTAGCCAGGAGTGGAAATTTAATATTTGGTATCTAGAAACATTTTTTTATAGTAATTTGAACTGTGCTTTTGAATCAAATTGAAAACACAGTTTGGACTGTGTATTAAATACTTTTCCCTTAACAGAAATAGGAGTCCTCAACAGAAATAGGAGCCAGGAATGAAAATTTAATGTAAGATTTTTAATATATAATAATTCTTATGTTGTTACCATTCCAAAGACTTCGTCGTTGTTTCCACCCTACCAAATATTTTTGTTAAAGAAGCTCTATAAGATGTGATCCACCATTCTCAGTGGAGTTTTAATGAAAACAAAACCTTTTATGAGTCAATGTACCAAGTTAGTCATGCAACCATGACTAAAGCTAGACGGGTGTTTTGACCTTTAAACAAACAAAGGTTTCTTTCATTTCTGACCGTTATATTGATGCCATACATTAAATTTATAAAACCTGTTTCATTAGATTATTTTCAGTAGAAACTTTGTGATTGGGATATCTAAATAAAGCGATCAGGCAACAAACTAGATCGAATTGGAAGAGTATTGTAGTGACAAACGCAGCCATAGATCTCTTAACTATCCAGATAAATACTACAGTAAATACATAATCCGATGAGAACAGTAAACTACATATCTAATAACCATAACAGGTATGGCCGGAGAGCATAAGGAAAGAAAGCATGGTCTGTTGGAGGCATCAATTAGGCTTCCTGCAGTTTTTGCGGATTTGTCCGTTGGTGCCAGTGAGGGGACTGATATTACCCATATTCAACATGGCAGCTGCGAAGTCCGTAAAGAAGGTGCTCTGAGTGGTGCCGTAGGTAGTAACCTGGGAATCTGTAGAACCTCCATTGAATAGCTGCTGGTCGGAATGGAGAAGACCCTTTTGGCTTTTCAGATTTGTGTAGTAGTTATTGTCAAATGTGGTGGGAGTAAGGAGATCCAACGGTGAGAGGTTATTGTCGCTTCCTGTACTTGGGCAGTTTGTCTTCAGGGAAGTGGCAAATGCTGCGTTAATGTTCGATTCGTTGTAGATGCGAGTCCTGAAAGTTGTGCACCGAGCTTGGCCAATGGTATGCGCACCTAATTAAATACCAGGAAAATAATTAAGACTCTAGATTATATGATAGGTACATCGTATGAATTCTTAATGAAATATTAATGATACGCAGTATAATTATTTGATACCCGATAGAACGATCATATCCTTAGTTGAAAGGCCCTGTGTTTGAAAAGATGAGATGAGAGCACTGAGATTGGAAGTGGGAGCCGGAATGTTGGTGTTTGCACCGCTTAGGCTGGCAGTTGCCGAGTCTCTCCTTCCAAGCAGCACTGTCCATGTTGGGCCTCCCAACTACGACCAATAAAATTGAAGATTAAAACTAATAAACACTTACACTAGAAATATTTCAGCATGCACTAAAACAACCACTGTCAATGTTATGCAGGATGGACTATGGACTATATGTGCTCATCTAAAAGAAAATTTCGAAAAAATCTAACATTAACATCAATCAGAGTTCTCATTACAGATTTCTGAACGAAGAAAGACTCTCTCGGGTATCAACGTAAGCAATCTGAATATGCATATGAATAGTCAATCCCCACGTTGATTGCCCATATGAATGATAAAGGAGCAGACAATTACGTCGATAAAATAAAATTGTGGAAATGAATATGAATGATGATTGGAAAAAGTAGGGCAGTAGACAATTACTTCGACAACAGAATCTCTAGCCGCAATAGCCAAAATGTCAGCGCACGATACGATTCCGCTGCAAACTGCTTCCACTTGGGATTTGATGGTGTCTATGACGTCGAAACCCCTCAACGAATTGTTGTTGGGAAGAGCAGTCTTTTCCCCGGTTATACTGGAAGAGTCGTCCAATAGCACTGACCCATCGCAACCCTGCAAAGGTACGCTTGCGTTTAACAATCAAGAAAAAAGAAGAAGATCACGGTCCACTAATCTAAACAATACAACGAATAGATTCCGATGGCGGAAAAACAAACGAAAACGAAGATTACATTGACGAAACAGTCATGAAAGTGAAGGCGGAGTAATGATGCCCCCATCCTCTTCTCGTTGGCCACTGCTTGCTTCACTGCAGCCTTCACCGTTGCCAGGGCTTTGGGACACGACGTACCATAATATGTTGAGTTGAGCTGAGCGTAAGCAACGGTCGAAAAGAAGACCAGAGAGATGCACGCGATTGCTGTAGAGGAAGTCATGATGCCTCGACGCAATGAAATCTTCGGCGGGTTTGAATGGATTTTATAATTGCAAAGACTCGGTCCGACCAGCTCCAGTTGACGCAACACCGAGATTAACGCGTGCGGAAATGGAGGGGGGGGTTATTCATCTTCGAACTTGTTTCGGCGGGCGGCGTGAAAAACTCGGACTCTCCTTCGATTCTGGTTGCAGGGAGCGGACGCGTTAATTAGGTCAGGTGGGGTTCCGATATGCGGACGCGTTAATTAGGTCAAGTGTAGTTGGAAGCTGTGACTTTCAACATATATGTTTATTATTTCTTTTCTGAAAGTTAATGCGGCTGCTCAACTTTATTGAACCTTTACACATTGGATGCAATAATCGCATTTGCACACAAAGACTTTTATGTATTTAAAAAAAAATTTGAATCCCAAGTGAATCTGGTCGTCATTCCTCAAATGTAGGAAGGCACTTGAATTAAACAAAAGGCACTTGAATTAAACAAAGGTTTCCTTTGTTATGCATGGAATCCTGATTGACAATTTTCTCTTGAGCAACCAGCTCATTCCTTCTCAACCATAATTTTTTTTTCTTGAGTAACCACCTTATTCCTTCTTTCCCATAGGGCAGGAAAGCTGAAGCAATATAGGGTTTTTTTTTAGTGATTAACATACTAAAAAGAAGGTAATTCGAAATTCTAAAGACCCCGTAAGTGCAGCTCAGCGCCAAAAAGGTTACTAAGTGTGACTTTAGATGAGAGGACACTGGCAGGAAAGCTGAAGCAATATAGGGTTTTTTTTGAGTGACTAACATACTAAAAAGAAGGTAATTCGAAATTCTAAAGACCCCGGAAGTGCAGCTCAGCGCCAAAAAGGTTACTAAGTGTGACTTTAGATGAGAGGACACTAATGGATGAATTAATACTAAAACTTGTGGAGGAAAATATATTGTTAATTGACACATTAATCACTCATTGATAATAAACACAGGAAATATACAATAGCATGTGTATGTTAGTGGAAATATACAATAACATGTGTATGTTAGTGTTATGAGAACCATTCTAAGGGAAATGATTTCAACATAAATAAATGATTTCAACATAAATTTCTTATTTCAACATAAATTTCTTATAGAAAAAAATCGAGGTTAAAGGAAATATACAATAGGATGTGTATATATAATAACTTTTGTATGTTAGTGTTATGAGAACCATTTTAAGGGAAATGATTTTAACATAAATTTTTTATAGAAAAAAATTCAAGTTGAAGGAAATATATAATAGGATGTGTATACAATAGCATGTATGTTAGTGTTATGAGAACCATTTTAAGAGAAATGATTTTAATATAAATTTCTTATAGAAAGAAATTAAAGTTACAGAAAATATACAATAGGATGTGTATGTTAGTGTTATGAGAATCATTTTAAGAGAAGGGAAATTATTTGAATATAAATTTCTTATAAAAATAAATCTAAGTTATTTGAGAGAAAGATATAGGGGTAGGAATTAATTTTTTTGTTAAAAAAATGCAAGTGATTCTCAAATACTAATAGTTGAAACTATTAAATTAGGAAATTAATCTTTGTATGTATTTTTCAAAAACCATTTTCAGTCCATCCATATGACATGGATTTCCTATATTTTCTTATTAAGGGAAAGGCACTCATTGCCATGGCATGATAGTTGAAATTATTTCATTGAAGCCATATGGCATGGATTTCTTACAACATGTTAGCATAGTGATATTTAAAAATTTGCTCACGAATAGAGAAAGTGAGAATTTCAATGGATGAAAGATAAATATTTTTTCATTAATATAAAAATATTACTACATCATTTGTAGTATCCATAAATAATAAAAATAGAAATATGAAAGTCAAAATCAATAAAAATATGGGGTAAATAAAGGATATCCTCGGATGATGTTGAGCTATTTGAAAAATCTTATAAACATTTTTCAAAGACATTTTCATGTATTAAACAAATTTTACAGTTACTTGAAATAGAAGTTAATGTACAAATAAAACAAAAGTAGTGGTAATAGGTATGTGGGATAGTGTAATGTACTTGGGTGGCAAACAATTGTTATTAGCAATATTCAAGAAATATAAATGCATAAAAGTAAATAGAAATAATGATATTAAAACAACAAAACATAGCTCTTATATTAATAATCTAGAAAACATAGAGATGAGAGGGAAGAATCCTATTGAGTAGAACTCTAATACAATATCAACACTTGAAAAAGCATTTAGTAACTACCCACTAACTACTTCATGGCCTTATTCAAAGAACATGATCTCATCATTAATTGACTAACTCATAAGTACCATAAAGTACGGAGGTTAGGATAAGGCCCTAACATACCCTCCCCCTCCGAAAGAAATGTTGTCCAGGCTAGAGGTGTGGAAATTATTGTAAAGTCATTATTGATTTCTAGGTGGCATTGTCTCACTATGTATCCTTCCATTGTATCAGGACTTTTCAAATTGTGCATTTGTTTAGTCACAAGCTTATGGTTAGTGTTTTCTACTTATATAACCAAATAAGACCCTCTTATTAATATTTATGAAGGATTGTTTTAACTCTATAATTCAGCTCCATGACTTTCTTCAAATAAGAAATGTGAAATATTAGGTGAATCTTGAAGTGGGATAGAATAACCAATCTATAGGCAACTTGTCCAAATGCATTGAAATATTTGATATGGTCCATAGAAATTTAGTGATAGCTTCTGATAGCTATTGTCATTGAGAGAGGTTTTCTAAGATGAAGAAACATCTAATCCACTTCTGCAAAATAATGCTCAAAGCGATGTTGATAGGCTATTACTTCATTATATTTTCAGATAAAAATAATTGTCTTTAAGTGTGAAGAGAATGGTATCTCTAATGTTATGTGTGTGATCCACTTCCTAAACCTTAGATGTGCCTAGTAAATATGAAGCTACCGAAGAAGGTTTTGGTCATATATAGCTTCATATGGTGACATTTTGGTAGTACTATTATAAGTAATATTGTACCACCATTCAACAAGGAGTACCCACTCAACCCATTAGTGTTATTAGTCTCTTACAAAACCGTAGAAGTAAGTTTCCAATAATTTGTTGACCATCTTAGTTTCACCATCTATTTGGGATGATAATTTGTGCTCATGTTCAATTGTGTACCTTGTAGTTTAACAACTTCTATTATAATTTTTTTGGTGAAGATGGGATCATGATCTTACGCAATGGAAGTAGGCATGTGATCAAAGTGGACATCAGTGGCCACCCACCTCTTCCACTAACTCAACATAGTTCTCCATCTAGGTAGTTTTTCTTATCTATGGTTTTTTAGGTACTGAACTTTTTGAGATGTTTTGAGGCCTTAAATGATTTCTTTTGCCATTTGGGGGTCTGAGGTCGTCATGGCCTTCCAAAAATTGTACATCTCAGTTAGATATTTCTAGCAAGATATTGTGCACCCAAAACAAAGGTTGTATGCAAAAGTTGTGCCCCCGAGAAGTTGATGCATCAACTAACCACCTCAGGGCCTATAATCCTTTTGACACTTCATCTCCTAGAGTTAAGGTTTTGGATCTTTAGGGTTTTTTCCTCTTAGGGTTTAAAAATTTATGCTAAAAGACCTTTTTCAACATCCTTTAATGTGTTCTTGCAAATGAGCATAGTCGACATCTCTCTCTTTAGAAATAAGCTAACACCATTCTTTTCAGTTTGTATTGCTTTGCATTTTATAGTATTTTCATATTTCATTCATTAATAGAATTCAAGTTTCACTATATTACTATGCTCTCTACAATAATTATATTTGTGTGCTTCCATTCATATTCCCACCTTTTATTTTATTCTCTATATAATACAAATCAATGGTATCAAAGAAATATACTATTTGTTGTTTCTCAGTACATGTCCTCAATGAGGTTAGGGTATATAGATTTTGGTATCAAGCTAATTTCACTTGGGGAATAATTCTCTCAGGGGCCCAAGAGGCCTCCCATTGTGGAAGAAAGGAGACATGACTGAGCAAGGGATCCTTTTTTCAAGTTGTTTTTCAATGAATACCTCATGTGACAAAGGAACAAGATGATGAAAATTTTTCCTAGATCCTTTCACGACTACCAATGGTGGCTTAGGAATATTCAATAAGAAGTTATTTTAGAGGTGTGAAACCCTTCAAGGTATAAGTTAACTTTGATATTCCTTTATTTGAAGGACAAATAGATATAGATTCTTTGGAGAAATGGTTAAATATAGTCGAGGGTAATTAATCTATTCAAAAAAAATTACGACATTGAAAAGATCACCTTTGCACTCCTTCAATACCTTCCCTGTGTCAAATATTAGTGGGAAAGTTAAGAGGAGAGACAAAATGAACATGATTTTACAAACTTTAGGAAAAAACCCACTTGAGAAACCTTTGTTGATTCCCTCACAGAGGAATTATAACCTATTGGAAACTATGAAGACCAACACACGAGTTGGAAAACTATGTGTCAGAAGAGAGACCAAACAATGTCAGAGTACACCAACATCATATCTACCTTGCACTCAAAGTTGGGTCTCAAGGACTTCAAGTGGCACCTATTTTTAAAGTACTACAATGGCCTATACAAGTACATTCAAATAGAGATGTATTTCTTGGAAATCTCCTCACTAGGAGATTCTAATCGGTGTGGTGTTAAAATCGAGTACAAATTTAAGTAGAGGAATAAATAGGAGTTTGGGTTTACAAATACACCATTATAGAAGCATGGTAAAGATGGCCCTAACCCACAGAACAAATGGAATATAAAGGAGATCCAACCTCAAGACAACCAATCCAAGACACAAACAATGAAGGGAAATGGGATGCCAAAGAAGGACACTCGAAAGTGGTGTGAGTTCCACAAAATCCCCTAGCACAACACTAATGATTGTCTCTCGAAACAATCATTGTTGGTTGAGCTGAAAGAAAAAGAATTGGAATTTAACTCAAACATCGATTCAGAGAAAGATAAGAGAAAAAAGATCATTGATGGAAAACCCAACACTACCATTGGAACTACAAAGATCCAAGGAGAAGAGTTAAAGGAGCCTAAGGAGGTGGGTTGTCTCTTCCATTCACCACTACAAGGAAAATAAATTTTAACATAGGTTATAATAGAGGTTTATAGTGTTACAAAATTGGCAAAAAAACCTCCACTACAACATATCTTTTCGAGTGAGGTTGTTTTTGAGGATACTATAAGGGAAGTTGATTATAACTAAAAAAGTCAGGGCGACTCGAGGTGTTAGCAGATGTTTAAAAATCAGTGTTTTAATATAAGGAATAAGCACCAATGCGTATATACACCTACAACACTAGTGTTGTACACTTAGCGTCAAACACCAGGGTAGTAAAATATGCAAGCACTAGGGAAGTAAAATATGTAAGCACTAAGGTTTTTGTCTTATAAGCACCAGGGATTTAACAATAAAATGAATTGGGGGGCTTAAAAATAATTAATCATCAGGAATTTCTACTTAGAACGCACCAATGCATTATTAATAAGAAGACATCGATGTTGTATAAAATAATATGCACCAGTGTGTTACCTAGAAAACCTCTAGTGCATTAAAAATCGAAGCACCAGTGATTTTTAGTAACAAGTAAGCTTCATTGCTTATCAATAATACAAAAATATTGAAACCACTGCTAATTTATTACATAAAAGCATCGGTGCACATTTCATATGAAATGCACTGATGATTTTTAATATTAAATGCATCGATGAGATTAATAATTAAAATACATTGAGAAGCATCGATCTGTGATAGTGCAATTATTGTTATTTTTAATTCCATTATTTGTCAAAAAAATACATATATCTTATATTTTTATTAGTGAATTTGGATATGATGTTTGGATTAACTTTTTATATCATCAAAATTTGCATCTCTTCATTATAATATTTATTCATCCATATATTCAATCAACGATGTAACATTTTGCAACGACATTTGACAACACAACATAATAAATTAAAACATATTTTATTATATGAATAAGAGGGTATTTGTCATAAAAAATGAGACACTTATCAGTAATCCCTTGTCTTTCAATTGGGACACTATGTCCATTATATTAAACAAAAATGTATGATTTTCACAGAAAATTATTTAAAAAAAATAAAACCGCATCTTGCTTTGATATCCAAATATATTGGTCATCATTCTTCATTGGAATTGTTGTTAGTGCTCGAGCTACTTCCATGCCTTGCATTATTTTGCTGAATGTTTGGTTGATTTCCTTAATTGTTTTGTTCTTCTTCAAGTTCCATCTACAAACATAAAAATAAACTATAATGAGTCTATCTGCATTGTTGAGAATAATGAAAATTGAAATAAACAATATACATGAATGTAAATGGAAAAGCAGTGTGCCTATAAATCAAGAATTGACTCATGAATCATACACATATGTTCAAAATCAAATCTCATGCCTGGTTTAAAAAATTATCCTGTTGGCTCAGCTCCATACTTTGTTTCCTACAAGTTTTATACCCCATAATAAATTATAGATTTAATAGAAAGTATTTTTTTTTTCATTAATTTTAAAATTATAGAAGTAAAACAAAATAGATTATACTAACAAATTCCACAATTAATATTTGATATGCCAACATATACTCACAAACCTTAATTAACCCAATGTCAATCAATTTTTTTGATGGTTCTTGTTTGTATGTTAGCACTTGTTTGAAGACATTCAATGATGGTTGTTGTAAAACAACTTACAATATACAAAAAAAAAACTTAAGTTGTGACAAGGAAATAACAATTACTCACAAATTGTGCTATCAACCCTTTTCTTCCTTGTCGTCTAGTTTTATGTCCAGGATGAGTTCCATTTTTTTTTCTTTTCTGTAAGGAAATATTTCAAAGTTAATATGTAATGTTAAATTAATTATTTGTACCTAATAGAAAAATTTGATGATTACATACATTTGAAGCACATTGTTGTTGTGATGGCTCATCCTATGATGTAATTATGTCCAATTCATTAACCATATCCTTGTACACTTTTTTGGACATTCCTACTGACATATTTCAGATATCCACTCGTTGGTCCTCTAAGATTTTCTAATTTTCCTGAAAAATAACATGACAATAAAGTATTTTTATATTGATATATGAAAAATAAATATCACAAAATTGATATACTAATAAATGAATACTTTGTAATATATATATATATATATATTAAAAAAAAATTCTTTTAGGAATATTACTCTTTGAGTGATTATTTTTGGTTGTTGTATGTTTTTTCTATCGCAAGTCTGACATGTCTCATTGACCATTGATCTGGAAATGATTCATGTAGTTTAAGTATAATCTGGTTTTTGGAATCATTGGATTGATTTCTATATTGTAAGTGGAAAGTGCGTCAACACGTTCGTTCCACTATATCCCTCATAGTTCTGTAAAATATTTTTCCCCTTTGATTAATCTGCAACACCACTCCAGATGAGCTAAGGACCAATTCATCATCATTTACATCTATATTAATTTTTTTTTTTTGTTATGATAACATTTTGTTCCCTTAGTCCTTGAGGTGTAGGACAGTCGGTGACAGAGTGTGTTGTTAAAGCACTCTGTGATGTTAAAGTCACTGGTTCGAAACCTGCAGGGACAAAAATTTCAGCCATGTTAAGGGTTGGTGTGGATCAGGCCAGGTGCGATCCCCAGGTGATTTTGATGGCTTAGATTCCTCTGAGTTGTGATTTCTTAGCCACTGGTTAGTCCCACATGTCACAGACAAACTAACAAACAAAAAAAAAACCATTTTGTTCCCTTGTTGTTGGTCCCTGTAGAACATTAAACATATGTGAATTAATAGATTGTTTGAAACATGTCATCTAATATTCATAAGTATATTATTAATGAAAATTAAAAAAAAAATCATATTGAACAATATTTTTTCATTCACCTGATTCATCCCTCTGCAATTTTTCTATCAATATTGTATGCTCTTCTGCACTTAGATCAGAAATAATGTTATCGAGCTTCCTCATTTTGTGGCCATGCATGACACACACTAACCAATACATATTAGTTAAACTTACATATAGTTCAACTATATTAATTTTGTATAGAATTTATAGAAAACCTCCTGTTTTTTTCCGGATGTGTCATGATTGTGTCGACAATAAATTTTCTTATTTGAACTTTTTTCACTCATATTTTCATTAATATACAACCTGTACCATTCAATACAAAAATTATTAAATATATTTTATAATTAAATCACATAATTTTCAGCAAAAAAAAATCGTTGTAACCGGTGCGGTTTTTATATACAAAGCACTAGTGTGTTTATTACATAAAACACAATAGTGTGTTCCATACAACCAAATGCACCGAACATTTTAATTTCTTTTTAAAATTATTGTGAATTACAACAGTGCAATATACATAGAATACATCACAACGAGTACAGTAGAAAATAAAAACAGAAACAAAATTACACATTCATAAAATAAAAATAATAGAAAAATTACACATCGATGAAAAGAAAAATTAAAAAAATAAAAAATAATTATGTGACATCATTTTCTGTGTTGTTTAGATGAGAAAACATGAGAGATGTTTTTTTTATGAACCATATTTTTTAAATTTAAAAAAATATATATCTGGCTTTATCGATGCTCAAACTAAAATACATCAGTGTCTTTCTGTCAAAATGGCACACCGAAAAATTAGATTTTTTTTTTTAAATGTCAATTCGAAATCCACTTAAATATTTACTTTCTTTAAAGTCAGAAGGCCAAATACATTTCAGATGTGATGCAATAAGTGGTCATTTCCATCACATGCCAAACACTTATATATAGAAAAATAAACCTATTAGATCTAAAATAACTAAAATGAAAAGCCCTAATTTTTTAGTGATAGAGGGAGTTAAACCATAGGGTGAAAGTTTTGCATTCACGTAAGAAAAAAAAAAGCTTTTAAGGTAAGTATGAATTTTAATATATATATATATA
>JZKD02S0299022.1:77940-89451 GCA_000966675.3 Picea glauca | reverse complement strand
TATAATTTTAATCACTGTAATCCATATCTGGTTTCTTCCAAGTGTATAAAAGATATAACAATTGTCTAATTCAGTTTGTGAATGACAGGTTTATCTTCTTCATGAATTGAATTGTCAAATATAAGTTTTTGCATAACAGGTTTCCCTTATTGCAAAGATTTATAATCATATAATTGTTATGATCTTTTATGTCTTGTTTGTCCTGTAAATAACTCGAAGAGCAGCCCAACCGATCATTTACAGAAAGCTCTTGGATCAACCGGTGCGAGTTTCCTTCCTCCAACCAGCTTCGAAGTCACCATACGCAGGATAAACTAGGAGCGCTTCCAGGTTAGCTAGTCTTTTGTTTGTTGTTTTTATTAGTAGTTTATTTCAGATATTAGTTTAAGTTAGAATTAATATATTAGATCGTTTAATTTCAGTAGTTTTATTTCTTTTTCATAAAATATAAAAATAAAAAAACAAAGATCTCTGGCTGTCTTAGGACAGAAAGCATTTGATTTTTACAGGTTTTATTTAAATCTGCCAGTTGTCTATATTGTATATTTGTGAATAAGTTGTATTAAAACTAATAGTTAGATGGTTAATTAGTAGAGTTAGTGTAATAGTAATTAGTAGAATAGTTAGTGTAAGTTATATTTAGTTTTAGTTTAATTTAGTAGTTTGTTTTAATTAGATTAGTGTATTAGTTTAGTTTTAGTTAGTTTAGTTTCTTGTATTTAGTTTTAGTTTGTTTTAGTTAGTTTTAGTTAGTTTTATTTGTTTTAGTTAGATTACTTAGTTTAGATTAGTTTTCTCTTTGGTTTCCTTAGGACCTTAGTGCAGCCAACGGAGCCGTTAAACCCATCAGGGTGGTTCATTCCAAACGGCTTGGGTTATTTAGACAACCCCGGACTGGTTCCGCTCTCTCAGTTGACGGATGGTCAATTTTGCCCATCAACAAATGGCGCTAGAAGGAGGGCCAGAACTTAATTAACGACACAAGGTGGTCGCAAGACTCCTCCCCCATGTAATCGCACACCTATAGTGACTAGAAGTCGTTCACAAGATAATATCCCCCCTCAAACAACAACTACTTCAACCGAAGATCCGCAGATCACAGTTGAGCCAGCAACCCCTAATCCTACAGGTGGTGATCTCCAAGAGATTGTTCATCAATCTCTTATTAAAACACATAGTTCCTTAGCCAGTCTCAGGCAACCAAATCACCCGTGGGGTCAACCTTTAGGTGACATAGACCTCACTGTGAATTCTCCAGATCCAAACTTAAATCCTGCTGCAGGAGGATCTGGGATACCTCCTTCAACACCTCCTTCATATCCTTCCTCTTCTGGAGGAGATTCCTCTTCTGACGAAGGCAATCCACCTTCTTAGCCTTCCACACCCAATTCCCTATGGAAAATCAGAACAACCCTGCTAGACCCTGGTTGGACCAGGATGATGTAGCTGTACCTGGAGCCCAGCACCCTTTACCCAAGCATCCGGAGAAATGGCTTCCTAAGTTTGATCCCGATTCAATACAGATAGTCGAAGATCATATCAAAAAATTTATGTTAGCCACCAGACTCCGTAATGTTGAACATGAAGATGTTGTCTGTAGGTTGTTCCCTTACACCTTTGAGGGTAATGCATCTACTTGGTACTTTTCCCAATAGCCCCATACCATAGTGTCTTGGGAAAAGTTTGAGTCATGCTTTTTGGAAAAATTCGGAGATGGAAAACCTCCAGAAGTCTTAGTCATGGATCTTTCAAGTTTAAAAATGAACTCAAAAGAAAAAGTTAAAGATTTTATTCAAAGATTCCTAACGCTTAAAAATCGAATCCCTGCAAGAATTTGTGCCTGTTGAGAGTCTTGTAATAGCTTACTATACTAAAGCTCTACATCAAAGTATAGCTATTTGGGTTAAACGATCTAAAAAGGCCACGTTGTTAGAAGCCTTCGAAGAGGCTACTCAGATTGAAAAATATATACTTAGTCTTAAGGATAGCAACGAAACTGAGACTGTTTCTTCTTCCAAAAAGAAGATTGAAATTCTCCCCAGACCTACACAAAACAAAACACAACCCGAAAAATCTGATTTGGAAAATTTAACCAAAGTTGTACAAAAATTATCTAATCAAGTTATAGATTTAAAAAGGTTGACTGAGGAAGCCTCTTCAAGGACCTTACAAACCTCCTTTCCGAAAGTCGTTTCCCGCCAACCGGCCTAATCCAAACCCCGAAGGCTTGAACCTAGAAAGTTTGCAATGCTCTCTCCAAACAATTCTAGGAGCTCAAGATGACCTAATACCTCCTGAAATCCCTCAAGAGGAAGTCGAGCAGGAAACAACTCAAGAAGAAGAGTCTTCTCCAAACATCTTTGGACACTTCTCGGATAGTATCTTCCAAGCTAACTTTGAGACTGTTCACCCTTACAACAATAGGAGCAAGACATCAAATAAACCTCATGTCGAGAACACTACAACTTCACCTCCAAAGCCATCTAAATCAGTAGAAACTAAAAAAAGTAATGCTAGCCCTAAATTAGATTATGATGTTGTCGAAGATCTTAAAAAATTACGGGCTAACATTTCTATTTATGAGTTGTTGAAATTTCCATTTTTGTTACAGAAGATGTTGCAAAATATTTTAGACAATGGCAAGAATGGTAATTCAAATGGTAATAAGGTTGTGAAAAGCAAAGCTTCGCCGAAGACTTCCACAAAAAATAATCTTGATCCTCAAGATAAAGGAAGCCTTCCTATACCTCCTGTAAATAATGTAAATAATGTAAATAACGCAAGTAATGTGGATAAAGTAGCATTAGAAACCGTGAGTAAGAAACCACAAGCTAAAACTCTAAGTACTCGCAAGAATGTACCTCCTTTTATTTTAACTTTCGAAATCTTCAACAGAAATGTGCATAATTGTATGGTTGACTCAGGAGCATTGTCAAATGTGATGCCTTGGTCAGTCTGCCAAAAGATTAACGCCAAAGTAGAACCATCTTCTTTGAAAATCATACAACTTGATCAAACAGATGTTAAAGTTATAGGCGAACTGAAAAATGTATTGATTAGATTATCGTCTAACCCAAAGGTTCATCAGGTTATTGATATAATTGTGGTGGATATTCCAGAAGTATATGATTTGTTTTTGAGCAGGGACTGGTCAGAGAAGCTACATGGTTACTTCGTGACGGACTGGTCTCACTTATGGCTTCCAGAAAATGGTAAGCCCAATAATATCAGGGTGAATCATGAGCGTTACCTCAAGTTCATGGTAACAGACTTGAATGACCCCAATGAACCATATACACCTCCGACGGATTCACCTGAAGTCTAAGGGATGGACACCTTCTTCGTAAATTTCATGGATGAAGCTTCACCTATCAACAATCAACAACAACAATCCGAGATCATAGCATGTACACAACCAACAGCTTCTATCCAACAGTCCTGTGAGCCCGATGGAAATCAAATTTGGTCTCTATATTTTGACTGTTCCAAGTCTAAAGAAGGAGCTGGTGCAGGCTGCATCATTATCGATCCAGCAGGTCACAAAACATTATTGGATTGTAGGTTAGAATTTGAATGTACTAACAATATTGCAGAATATGAGGCTTTATTGCAAGGTCTCAGAAAAGCCTTGTACATGCACATTCAAAATTTGGTTGTATTCAACGACTCTGAGATAGTGGTCAGATAAGTGAGAGATTCTATACATTGTCTTTCCCCGCATCTCAAATGTTACCAGTGTGAGGTATGGAGTTTAATGAACAATTTTTTTTCTTTTAATATAAATTCCATCCCTAGATTAAATAACGTTGAAGTAGATCTACTCGCTAATGTTGCCTCTAAACTTCTTCCTGCAGAAGGCTTATCCCCAAACGCATTCTCCGTGGAGCTATTGTTTCAACCATCTGTTCCTGACAATATCACAAACTGGAGAGTATTTGATGATGATCAACAAATCAATAACTTTCTGCACATGGAAGAAACCTTTCAAGGCATTGTGATAGATGAACAAACGCACGATGACAATTTGCATGACTTTACGGTAATACCTAATCTGAAATCTCCTGAGGCTCTATCGGGCATGGTAAACTTCATACCCAAATCTTTTGTTAGACTAGAAAATTTTTATGATTTTGAAGATAAATTTAAAAAGATGGTCAATTGCAAAACCAATAGTTCCTCATTGTCTTATGAAAAAGTCAATTTAGGGACTAGTGAAAATCCTCAGTGTATCAACCTAGGATTGGGATGTTCTAGACAAGAAAAAGCTTCTTTTGTTAAATTATTTAAAGAATTCAAGGATATCCTTGCATGGACTTACGATGATCTTAAAATGTTCGATCCTAATATTATAGAGCATGGCATCCCGATGAAGCCCCAAACTTTACCCTTCCAACAGAAACTGAGGAAAATGCATCCTAAACTAGAACCAACTGTACAAAAAGAATTGAATAAACTCCTAAGTGCTAAAATAATTTTTCCTATTAGACACACTCAATGGGTATCGAACCTCATCGTAGTGCGGAAGAAAAACGGGGAAATTTGACTTTGTGTCGATTTCCGCAACCTCAACAAAGCGTCTGACAAAGATAACTATCCTGTCACTCCCATGGAATAGATTCTTCAACAAGTATCTGGTTCTGAGAGGCTATCCTTACTAGATGGTTTCTCTGGATACAACCAAGTCTTGGTGTCTCTGCCAAACCAATTAAAAACTACCTTCCGTACCCCGTGGGGCACTTATGCTTATCGCAAAATGCCTTTTGGATTGATTAATGCCGGTGCTACCTTTCAGAGAGCAATGGACATTGCTTTTAGAGGCTTAATCAATCATTCTGTAGTAGTCTACTTAGATGATGTGACAGTTTATTCTAAAAACAAAGACGATCATCTAGCTCACTTACGAGCCATTCTGCTACGATGTCGTAAATACGACATCTCCTTGAACCCCAAGAAGTCCATCTTTGCAGTAGAAAAGGGTAAATTACTAGGATTCATTGTGTCTAGTGATGGAATGATTATTTACCCCGAGAGGACCCAAGTCATCGCTAAACTTCCCCCACCTACCTCCAAAAAATCCATGCAGTCTTTCCTAGGCCAGATTAATTTCATGAGAAGATTTGTCCCCAGTTTCTCCGAAATGGTCAGGCCTCTTCAGAACCTGATTAAGAAAGACACCCAATATCGTTGGGGACCCACATAAAACCAAGATTTCAATGCTATAAAGAAGGCCATAATAGACGCTCCGTCTCTCATGAGCCCTGATTTCTCTCAAGACTTTACACTCTATACTTTTGCCTCTAATCGTTCCTATGCCGCAGTCCTAACTCAAAACAATTTTGAGAACAACGAAGTACCCATCGCCTTTATGAGCTCTACTTTCAAAGGTGATAAACTTAACTACCCAGCGGTCGATTGGCAAGCCTACGCTGTCTTCAAGGAAGTTAAGCATTTCCGGTCATATCTTTTGAAGTCAAGGATGAAGGTCATTGTCCCTTACCCTGCCGTAAGGAACTTGTTAGTGCAAAAAGAGTTAGGAGAGAAAAGAGCCAACTGGGTCACCTCCTTGTAGGAGTATGACTTATAAATCACTCCAGCACAGATCGTGAGAGGCAAAGGGTTGTGTAAGTTGGTAGTTGATTCAGAAACAGAACAACAAGAAGATAGTGATACGTCAGACCTAGAACAACGTGATCATAATTTGATTTGTTGCGCACAAAACCTCGTAAGTCCTTGGTACGACGATATTAGACACTGTCTTCAACATGGATCAACACCCCATCACCTTGACCCAGCCAAAAGAAGAGCGTTGAGACTAAAGTCCGCCTCCTTTCATCTAGTTAACGGTATACTGTTTCGTCGGAATTTTGATGACATACTGATGCGTTGTCTTGAAAAGGACAAAGCAAAGAAAGTCTTGCTTGAGTTGCATGCAGGAGAAGATGGTGGTCACTTCGGTGGCGACACCACTTCTCATAAGGTTTTAAGAGCCGGTTACTACTGGCCCACGCTTTTTAGGGATGCCCATGCCTTGTGCCGTAAGTGTATCATTTGTCAGAAAGCATTAGGGCGATTGCAAAAACCAACCTTCCCCTTGCAACCTGTTTCAGTCGATTCTCCTTTCTAGCAATGGGGCCTTGATATCATTGGTCCTATTAACCCTCCATCCTCACAACAACACAAGTATATTGTGATAGCCACTGATTACTTTACTCGATGGTCTGAAGCCACCGCGCTAAGAACTGTTAACACTAGTCAGGTGATCGCTTTTCTAAACTCTAATATCATCACTTGTTTTGGTATCCCTGAGTGTCTAGTCTTTGATAACGCTTCATACTTTTCTTCTCTTGAGATGAGTGAGTTCACCTTAGAGAAGAGAACAAAGCTGAAGTATTTTGCTAGTTACTACCCCCAGGGCAATGGCTTACCAGAATCAACAAACAAGAACTTGATCAAAATTATCAAGAGAACTGTGGCTGAAAATCACAAGAAATGGCACAATGCACTACTTAATGCACTGTGGGATGATAGGGTAACACCCAAAGCCGCTATAGGTAATTCCCCCTTTTTTCTCGTTTATGGTAGAGAAGCCATTCTGCCACCTCACATTCTTCTTCCTTCGCTCCAATTGTCACAAAAAGTTCAAGAAGAAGATTGTCCCCCTTTAGAAATCCGTATTAACACTTTGATGAAGTTAGAAGAAGTAAGAACCCAAGCTAAGTGTAAATTAGACCAACATCAACAACTGATTAAAAGTTGGTTCGATTCTAGTTCTGCTTCTGATAGGAATTTTGAAGTAGGCGATCTCGTCTTAAAGTGGGACAAACCACACGAAGGAAAGGGTGAACACACCAAGTTTCAAAATTTGTGGCTTGGGCCATTTTTTATTGCTAAAAAGTTGGGTCCTAGTTCCTTTCGATTGCAGAATCTTGAAAGGTAGCTTGACACCTATCCGGTGAATGGCCAAGCCCTGAAAAGATACTTCGCTTGATTACTACCCTTGTATATTATGTAAATTTTTCCTTTTGTTTTTATTTTGCCTTTGTTTTTGTTTTTGGTTTTGATTTGATTGATCATTTTTTTATGTTTCTGAAACATATTCATGCCTGTGCACTGAGCCATTCAGACAAAGACCATAGGAAAATCTCTTCGCTGAAATAACTTCTGAAAGGTTGTACGAACATCAGTGATATATTTAAAAAAAAAAAAAAATGATATTTATGTTGGAAAATTTTGTTGTTTGAAAGAAGTTTACTAATTTCGATCTCTGAGCAAAGTTTGTCATGATCATCTATTATCTTTTTACGCTGTACCTTTTCCATAAATGAATGACTCAAAAAGGATGTATCCCTGTCATAGTAAGTTGTTTTAGAAATAAAACATTTCAGGAGCTGAATAAAGGACAGTGTCAAAAATTTCTAATGAGGTCTAAAAAATATGATAAAATACCAAGATTTTTCAGCGTCACCCCGCTCAGCTATACACAAAAGAAAAAAAAAATAAAAATGTTAATAAGAGCTGTGGGAAGTGGTTGTAAACCCGCCGGGATACTGAACAGGTCCGCTGGCAGCGGGTAAATGCAAGCATGGCGCCAGGACAACTTCATCGGGGTACTGAACAGGCCCACTGGCAGTGAAGCAATGTCGGGTACACGAAAATCTGTAAATAATATAAGAAACCTCTTTTAAGTCCTTTATTCTGATCTAGAGCTTCTTGACAGGATATAGACATCCGAGTGGGTTAAATGGCAACCCTATCGAGGCTATGGACACCTGCTGGCAGCAGTGGCCATGCCAACAGTATTGAAGATTTTATCATTAATATCATGACTTACTGATATTAAGACTATTATTAGTTTGTATCTTTTAAAACATCGCTGGAAAAGATAGTAAATGATGATGTTTGTATGATTTTCTGATGCTTGTTTTTGAGTTGAATTTTTCTTTGTTGTCCTAATTTGAATTTGTTTCTTTCGACAGAGATAACTACTTCTCCCAGTGTGTCGCCATTGTTGGCAGCCAATTCATTTTTTTCCATTGCCTTAAAAGATGCCTACACCTATGTCTCCTGAACTTCAAATTTTCATCGCATTTTCCAAATAGATGATATTTTCATTTTATGCGACACTTGCAAATAAGTTTCGATTTATTTTTCACAACTAAAAGCGTGAAAACTCGTCCATAATTATTTGAACTGTCATGAGATTCTCATTGATATTCTGAAAGGCACTTACCTTTGGTTTATTATTATGTGGCTGAAAATTTTTTTCAAACTATGACGTTCTTACTTTGATTGCGCAACTTGACTTTTATTTGATTGATAAGGTATTGAGCATGTAAGTTTATGAATTATACTTGATTATATAGGGTTCATGGTTGATTTTGGTTTTTATATGATGTGATCCTTACTATTATAAGCTCTTGGCTTATCGATTTTATGAAATCTCTTATCACAATGTTTTATAAACTTTGATTACACATTATGCAACAAGCGCATGGGTAACATATGAGTCTGATTTCATATTGAATGGAAATAGTTTGAAGTTATGCAATGGCACATTGGTTAAACATTTGGGTTTTGATTTAATGGTTTGAATTATTACTTGGCGCATATTTAACTTTGGGTTTGATTCTATATTGAACGCTCATGGTTTCAAGCAATAGATTGGCGCATTGGTATAACTATCCACCGTTTAATCCTTGGGTTCGCCGAATATTTTGTTTATGATTGATTGAACAACGCTGTACTTTTCCATTACTATGCTGCATGGCAGTAGATAATTCCACCACCCTCGCACGTGTACATTAATTCACTTCCCCTTTCATCGTTCTCAGTTGTTAGCCCAAACGATTTTTCTCCTGTGTGTTTAATCCGAACCCTACCATGCACTCGCACCATGGCTCCGGTCGTAAGGGGTAAACTCAATGGTAGCCAGGCATTGTTGATGTTTGACGGTGCTTACAGTGACCTTGAGAAATTCGGATGGCTCCTGTTCATACGAAAGTTTGATGGCTATAACCCTAGCGTGGCTCGGCAATTTGCATTAATCTTTGATGGCTGCCGAGCCAAGGTTGGGGATGTGCAATTTGAAATTGATGAGCAATTTCTTAGTTTAGCTACCGGTCTGCCTGCTGTCGAACAGAGATGGTCAAAAAATTGCAAAGTGGAAGATGTCCCATGGACATTGCTTTTCCATTCACGAAGAGTGAGCTCCTGTGACAAAGGTTTTCCCACGAATATGCTCAAGCAACGTTGGCACGACTTGCTGATGATAACTAAGCAGTTCATCACCTGCGAGGGCCGGTATGGTTTTGTTTTCTTGTACCACCTTCGGCTACTTATGGTTTTCATGGGCTATGAGCTTAATATGCCCTACTACTTGCATAGGATTCCATTTAAAATGTCTAAAAGATACAAACGGAACCAGGCCGATAACAACCTATTTCATATTGGGTTAATTAAAATGCTTGTGGTTTGTCATTTGGGGTTACACCGAGATTGTTGGAATGATTTTCTTAAACGCAATAAATTTGATGATTCAAGCCCACCACAGGTTGACAAACCTGTGGTGAGTGAGAGCAAGTCAGTACCCCTGTTCCTTACAGTGCTCTATTACCTAAACCCCTACCTGACTCACCTATTGACCTACCCAATTCTGTGACCACAGATGTGGAAAATGTTAAACCCGTGGCTAAAAGGCCTAAGGCCAAACCTATTGTGAATTCTAAAGGAAAAAAGAATGCCCGATCAATCTCTCGCATGGCAAGAAACAAACCGAAAACTTCTGTCAACCCTGACCCTATTATGGTGAGTGAAGATTCTGACTCAAAGGTTGAACGTTACCTGGCAAGTGAGTATCCCTATTTAGAAGGTCTGTGTGACAAACCCGCATACGATTTTGTGAAGAATCTACCACCTTGCTTGCAAAGTGACCCTAATTTTCCAGGCATCAAAATGCCTTGTGAAACCCCTGGTGACCCGTCAAAACCCCCTCCTGCTCTAGCCAAACCAGCTGCTCCACCATGTGATCAATGTGGCTCATGGTTAGAAAGGTATTACCTTAATGTGCCAATGCTACAGTCTAGAATTCATGCTCTGGAGGATCAAGTTGCAAAGCTCACCAGTCAAAAGGAAAATATGCCATCCACTGATAAGAAACAACGAACAACAGGTTTGATTTTGTTTAAGAATGTGGAGTCGGCTACAGCGGTCGTCAATTCAAAATTGGCATAGCTCGTTTAACCTCACTGGTATGACTATCACCTGTTTATATGATAAACTCACAGCTTTGTTTACAACGTGGATTTTATTTGTCACATAAGCATGCATTATTGTATATAGTTTTGTTTTGATAAATCGAATTTCGTTTCTCAGATTAGTTTTGATTGGATTTGGCTTTGATTCGATTGATCGTGGGATAGATTTGATTGTTTTAATTTGGCTTCAATTGAATACTCTGTTGATTATTGAAGTTGTTAATAACTTTTCTAAACACAGGCCGTTTCAGGCATTCCAATTTTGATCACAGTAAATATCTCATTTCGAATTGGTTATATTCTATACGATATGGTTGGCAATTATGGTTAACCGTTGTGATTTTATATTCCATGTCTTTTTGACCAATTCGAATACCATTCTGTTATTGCATAACCAAATTGCGAATAGATATACACAACCAATCCATTCGCATTGTTTGACCATGTTATTAGTCTGATTCATATTACAACAAATATATTGTTTAAATTTGTGATTATGCCCAGGATTACGATTTGTTTCTATATTTGACTTAGTCACGATTCGATTCGATTCTTGCCTAGTTTACGATTATCACCTCTGTCGATTTGATGACGGTTGTGATCATTATTTTTGGGTCATGTCTGTTGACTGTGTAACACTCAGTGATCAAAGTCTATGGAAAAGTTTGGTGGATGCCGTTATGTATGTTTCATTTTTTACTATAATCGTAACAGCCTTTCCATATTGGTATTTGATTAAAACAATATGAATCTTATGCACATTGTTACAGTCGTAACAAATCGATTATGATTGTTTTCGATTGTGATTGTATCGATTATGATTGTGTTTGATTACATCGTATCTTATACAATATGATTCACTCCTTAATTTCGTTTAGATATGAAATGGTTTGTTTACTATTTGACCCAATTTTATAGCAACTAAAACAGAGCATTCTTATCCTGTTTCGATTGCATCCTTTTCGATTTTGTATAATTTGAATCATAAATTTTCTTGAACCATTAGTGATTCGTTTTTTAATGTTTATTAAAAGAAAATTAAATTGGATTGTTTTAAAAACATTTCGTTTGATTTCTATCTGGTCTTGTATGCTATTTTATACTAGCTACAAAATCAAATGATTCTATAACTAAGTCTGTAGCATCAAATTTTTGTTATTTTGTTACTGAAATATCTCTCTAATTTGATAATTGTGTTCTATTGCAGGTAAATTCGAAATTGCAGTTGAGTTTATGAGCAGTTAGGGGATATTTCAAA
>JZKD02S0299022.1:27800-60633 GCA_000966675.3 Picea glauca | reverse complement strand
ACTTAGACTGATACAACTTCCCCAACTTTTCCCATAAATCCTTGGTTGTAGCTTCCTCTGACACATTCAGTAATACTGAATCAGAGAGACACAGTCAGATTGTTCTCTTTGCCTTTCAATCCATCTTTTTCCATTCATCTGCAGAAGTTCCTGTAGGTGCAGTACTTGGATCTACCATGATCCACTGATCTCTGTCCACCAAAAGATATTCCATCTTGAGCTTCCATAGCTCAAATATTTTCCCATTAAACTTCTCGATCTCCATTTTCGAATTGCTTTCCATTTCTTTTCACCTGAACAACAATACCGCAGATCTCCCACTGTAACAAGGCTTATCACAGTCTTGATCCAAACCCTTGACCACAAAGGCATCCCCCTGAAGCCAATAAAGATCTGATACCAAATGTGAATTCTAACCTTGTACAATGTCTACTTTAAATAGATATTCAGAAAAGAACATAAAAGATACAATGGCAAATACAAACATTACACAAAGATTTTTCCCTTGGAAACCCAAACTAGGAAAACCAACATATATTGTATTCATTCATTGTGTTACATTGTTTACAATATAATATACATATAGGAGCCAGCGGCATCCAAAACCCTAACCCAATGACCTGGATTAGTCTAAAACCCTAATTCCTTAACCGGAAATAGAAAACCATAGGAAAAAACTATGTGCTAAAAAGACCACCTAAATACACGACACGTTTCCTGAGGTAGGTGTCATGTTTCCCGAGGCAGAATTTTGTTTCTGGGGGCACTTCCCCCAGAACCCCGAACGGGAGCCTCCATCCCCCTGCAGCCCCACCTATAACACCCTTGCACGCCTAGTGCATACACTCAGACACTACTACTCATGTAAAGAATATAACACATACCCAACAAAACCATCATAAAAGGATACAATGCAACTTTAGTGAAAGACAAGAAGCAGGCTTTCATACTATATAGATTCCATATTGGCTTCTGCATGGTCAAAGACACCACGCATGCTAAACAAGTTGGGCTTGGTCAATTGGAATTTCGATTCCAAACTGGGCGATTTCACAAATATGATCCCAAGGGATTGGTCCTACAACACGCATCACAGGTATCATCATATTGGCCTTATTCCCACGATCGGTTTGAGGATGAAATATTCATCAAGAACTCTGAATATTGGGATATGGTGGCAGCCAGGAAGGTCGATCCTAGAGGAACTAGCTTTAGAGCTTTGAGCTATGTGGAGCAGGGAACGCTATTGGAGAAAGCAATTCAAAGAGGTGGTCGACACCCTGAAGCAATAGTAACATATGAATGGGAGGAAGAAACAAATAACCCCCAACAAGATATTGAGGTCACAGAGACTCATCAGGAATCCCCGGTACAAATCAGAGTTTTCCTTGAAGATAAAACAACTCAAGAAAGTGGTGCACAACAATCTCAGCTACTAATGAAACAGATCCAGGCTAACCCACATCCTTCCATAAGTCCCAGAATTTTAGTTACCATCCAGAGAGTTCCGATAGAACCTAGCAATCCTAGTCTCACAGCCACCGATCGAACCAATGGGTCAGGTAATCCTGAGTCTATGATATCGCCAATTGATCTCTCGGGGGAAGGAACATCTCAACCAGAGACGGGCCAGGTGTTGATATAAACACAAGCACCCAACCCCTTGAGCATGATAATACATATATACAATGATGACAAGAGAACAGAGCCTTCTCATGGCACTCTGGTGCACATCCAAGAAGAAGAAGGTCTTGAAAAGACCTTTTCCCCAAGTCCCATAAAGGACTCTTCTATTGGGCCCAGGGTTCAGGACCAGGGAATCCCACAAAAGGAAGTTAAAGATGAAGGTAATATCCACACAAGAAAGTCTGATGAACCAGAAATAGATGTAGGCCCAAGTGACAAGCCTCTGTAGAAGGAAATTGACAATTCCAGGATCGATGAGAAAGTAAGTGAAAATTCCAAACAAGACACCTCTATCCTGACCAATACTCAGATCCCCGATGAGAAACAAGTAGAAGTTGGATCTACAAGGCAGAACAAAGAAGTTCGAGAGCCCACTCTCAAACAAATTTACACTGTGGGAAGCTCGGGAAACAATCTCACATGGGGTGATCAATAGATACCAGACCCAGTAGATGAGGTCGCAGAACTCTATGCGATCTCCTATGATCGAAATAGAAAGGCTATCATTCAGAAGACTGCAAAGAAGAGAAGAATCACCCTGGAGTAGTCCATCATAGTTGTCATGGAGGAGAAGTTAATAGATATAGTAGACGTTCGTATGCCTAAGCTGATTGATGTGGGAAAATCCCTCTCAAAGGCCACCCAGGACAGAGCCACGAGAGATGAAAAGGATCTTGGCGCCAATCAGAAGGAACTCGAACACTTGCGCCATCTTGTCGATTACTATAAGGGTGCTACACAGAAAGTTGTGTATTTAAAAGACAAGTTCGGTAAAGTTTACGATGAGTTCAAGAATAAAATACAACTGTTAATCTCGAATATAGCCGAATTCTAGGAAGACACTCTCATGGCACTCATGACATGTAAGGAAATGGAGTGATGGTATGAGAAGGTGCAGAAGGCAGTGGAGAGGCTCAAGTTTATTGAGGCAGTCCAAAAAGGTCGAGAAAAGGAAGACCACGACATTCAACTAGTAAGTAAAAGAAGTCTCAATCGCATGAAGCGATTAGTCGAATACTGGGCCAAAATGTCTTGAATCCCACATGAATAAATCCAATAACAATGGGCCAAATGTCAAAAGCACTGGGATAAAATAAAAAATATAATGAAAGACATCGGACTCTCTAAGTATGGTACCCCCAATATGTTTATCGACCTAAACAAAATAGTCAAGTTGTGCGTTGAATAGGATGCATCATTGGTCGAAGAATGTACAAAGGTTACCTATGCAGAGCCTCGGAAAGTAAAATAGTTCATAGGACATCCAATCAAAGCCAGAGCCATACTTCAGAAGTTGAACTTCAGCCTCGCAAAATATCAGGTGCACGCAACAGACATCAGAGGAATCTATGCGGCTCCGATGGAACAACATAGGTTTCCATGGGACAACACTTGTGAAGAACTCTTTATGAGATGGTCTGATTATGAAAGAGTCCACCCTTTCCAAGAAACAATTTGGGTGGATTGTTGAAATACTATTAGATAATGATGCCATGTGGTGATTCTTGATTAGCTCAAATTGTATTTTACCATTAATTACTATTAAGATTTTATATTATAAATAGGAACATCGACCGATGGTCAGAAGGTTGATGGTTGTAATAACTCTTTTATTTTGGTTGTTGATAATTATTTTGAGATTTCTACGAATTAAGAAGTCCTTCTGGACCAGAGACGAGCTATGTTTCATCAGATGTATGTGATTGGAGTTGGAGAAGAATTACTTCCTTTCCTATTCCATGAATGTTGCAGTAAATGAGTAAGAGAAATTAATTTTGTTGTGAAGTTATCTGGTGCAATGTTTTGATGCTCCTTTCTTTAAATGATGAAAGTAAATCGTTGTTTTTCTATGCGATGAGTGTATTGCTAGATGAATTATTTTTGTTACCGTGACATTGATTACAATTTTGTTTCTTTCTCTATGCTAAGTAGTTTATCTTAGTTACGTGATGAATGTCTCGGTAGATTAATTATTTTTCTTACCCTGATCTTGATCATATATGCGTCTTATTTATGTTAAGTAGCTTTCTCAGACAACAGTTGGATGCTCTTTAGGTTAAAGTATTATTACTAAGCCATTTGGCATATGATCGTTGTCTTCATTTTTGAGTAACGGTTTATCCCAAGCTCAACACCTTCCCAATAGTTAAAAATCTTGTCCTATCTTCGTCAAGTTCGCTTATACCAGCTTGCATCTCTTGCGCCTGCCCCACCTAAAAGAAATTACAAAAAAAAAATGTCTTAACTGAAGGAAGAGAATTTACCAGAAAACACAAAGCTCATCGATAATTTGGCCAGATTGTAAGATCAGGAGAACCATTCCACTCCAAACACTACAGAGTCTAATTGGGCCTCAGTGGTAGGTTTATTTCCTGTTGGTTAATCAGGGGATTTAAGCCCCATCAATAGAAATGGCGCTAGAAGGAGGGCCTGAGAATGAATGGTTGAATATGTAAGTTATATTATTTTTCAAACAACCTATAGATTTGTAATGACCCACATGCATGGCTAGTCATCCAACAGACAACCCACCTTTACTGAGTACTCCCAAAGTGGATAACTCACCCCACTCCAAGGAAGGACGTCTTCACCCTGAAATACATTACGCCCTCCCTCACAAGGAACTGAATAAGTTTAGAAGGATTACCAGAGCCTATGCCCGACAAATCAGTGCATTGCCACTCACCCCCATCCTCCCTCAAAGAAAACAACAAAGAAAACTAGTATTCAGCACTCCCAATGAAGTTTTAGTACACTCCGTCGAAGACTTAATAGACTTTGCAATCACTGAGATCCAAGAACCTCTTGACCTCATAACTGAGACTCCAGTCGACGACATCTTCGAACCTAATGATCTTTCAAAAGAGGAAGAGCCTGACAGCGACTCCAAAGATATGGAAGAGAACAATGGTCGAGAGGAGGAGAGGGAAGTTCCACTTCAAGACAACCAACCTTGGTTGGTCAGGGACGTCGTGGCCATCCCTGGACGGATACACAATCTTTCTCTACACCTGGAAAAGTTTCTCCCCAAGTATGATCCTGAAAGCTCAAGTTCGCCTGAAGATCATATCAATAAGTTCATACTCGCAATCAGGCTTATGAACGTTCAACATGAATATGTGGTATGCAGAATTTTCCCCTACATGCTTGAGAAATCAACATTCCACTTGGTATTTTAACTTTCCAGTAGGATCCATAACCAACTGGACTAAGTTCCAAAAGGACTTCCTAGACAAATTTGCCGAAGAAACTACCACAGGAGCCCTTATGACTGAATTATTCACAGCCACCATGACCCTAAAGGAAAGGGTCAAATATTTCAATCAAATATTCACGACTATCCTAAACAAATTCCATCTTGTGGCGAAACCGGCTCAAGAGATTTAAATCTAGGTCTATGCCAATGTGCTTCCGCTCTCTATTTCCATGTTCGTTAAAAGATTCGCTAAGAAAACCCTCACGGAGAATTTCAAAGAGGCCAAGTCGATAGAGTTCCATATGAAAGGATGTAAAGAAGGCCAGGCATCTCTAGTGAGAAAATAAAGCCAGCCCCCTCCCAGGAGAGGACTCCTCTTGACTAGACTGTCGAGGAAGTTGGCTGAAACAACTCCCGACAAGGGTAATGGATATATAGAAGACCTGCAATGCATGGTCAAGAAACTATCAAATGAGATTATAGATATGAAAATAAATGCGGGTGAGAGAAGCCAAGGCCAGAGACTCTATAAGCCTTTCTTTAAAAGAAACCATCCTTTCAAAGCAATTGAACCTCCCCCATCCAACCTAAACATTGACTTAGGGAATGTCGTGTATGATTCTTTTTGCACGTACCACCAAGAGAACCACTCAGAAAGGGAATGTCCTCAGTGGGTCAAAGCCATGAATTTAATGGCCAAGCATTTTCTGGGCGAAGTCTCTCTGACCGAACCATCCAGCAGTTCGGCCTTTAACATGGCCGATCAAGAAGAGGATGACCCACCACAAGACATGGCCATGCTGATATGGGATACCGACATGATCGCATCCTCAGATGATCTGTTTAAACCTTAGGCACCACCCGTAGAGATATCGGTGGTACAAACACATAGTAAGGGTCAACCCGACCCAAAAGATATCGATGCCACCCATGCCTCACAAAGTAAATTAACTCCCAATCACCCGAGAATTCCTTTCGCTCCCATTAAAAAGCCTATAATTATCCATACTCGTGATTCTCCTAAATTAGATTACAATGTAGTAGAAGATTTGAAGAAGCTGAAAGCTAATGTATTGGTTATGGACATATGTCCAATCCCTCAACAGAAAGACTGTTCTGTTGCAAGATCTAAGTTCGATAGAAAACCCGACCACTGGTGATGGTAAAGAGAAGAAGTTTCCCCCTATGGGTTTGGCAAGAAAACCAATGATAAACACCTACTCAGAAGGTAGGAAGGAGAGGCCTTTTGTACCACTTTCCTTTTAACATTCGAAGTCTTCAATAGGAATTTCCACAACTGTTTGGTAGATTTTGGGTCATCTTCCAATGTCATGCCCATGGTCGTTTGTAATAAATTAGGTGTTGTCCCTCTAAAAAGTGATAAGCATGTCATACAACTGGATAGGACCCAGGTCAAAGTCTTGGGGGAACTCAAAGATGTGATGATTAGGGTAGCCACTCATCCTAATTTTGTGCAAGTGATTGACTTCATTGTGGTGGATATCCCTGAGGCATATGGGCTATTATTAAGATGAGATTGGTCCGAAAAGCTAAATGGATTCTTCAGCATAGACTAGGCACACCTTTGGCTACCACGGAAGGGATACAAGAACATGATCAGAATTGATAGGGAAAGATACCTGAAACATACGATCACTGACTTGGAAACCCCGAACGAACCATCCTCTATCGACTTTCCCATACTAGGGAATTATTCTTGTGATTCTCACTTTGGCAATTTTGCTCCTCTCCTATCCGATGTTTCACTTACCTAGAACTTCGAGATGATCTTTCAAGAATAATTCCCGATGCCAAGGGAAGATTCTCTCTTTTGTCAAGACCTAGTGTTAGGTATTCTAGAAGAAAAGATCGAAGAGCGGAACACTTTTTGGAATGGAAATCATCGCTCACAAATTTGGACCCTTTATTTTGATGGATCCAAGTCACAAGAGGGTTCAGGAGCAGGGTGCATCCTCATCGATCAAAAGGGAAAACACCATTTCTTGTCTTGTAGACTAGAATTTGAGTGCACCAACAACATTACCAATTATGAATCCCTGGTACAAGGGTTAAATAAATCCATAGATATTAATGTCAAGGAATTAAAGGTGTTTGGAGACTCGAAAATCATTATTAGACAAGTGAGAAACACTATACACTTCAACTCCCCTCACCTTAAGAACTACCAGTAGGAGGTGCAGAGGTTGATAGAACTCTTTGAAGATTTCAATATCACTACGATCCCCAGAGAGAAGAACATCCTTGATGACTCCTTAGCCACCGCTACCTCAAGACTCTCACCTTTAGAAGATTACAAAGCCTCCTGATTCACTGTAGAACTTCTCTACAAGCCATCGGTACCTAATAATATCTCTAATTGGAAAGTCTTTGAGGGGGGTGAACAGATCATAAGCTTATTGACTAATCAAGACAACTTCAAAGACCTTGCTATTGACAATGAAGAGTTCCAAGAGGAACTAACAGTAACTAGTCCTCGGGAGGGTCAACGCATGGATAAACCAAAGGCTCACACAATTCCAAAAGGGATAGAAAATATAGAGAATTTGTTTGATCTAAAGGAACATTTCAAAGGACCTAAAAATAGAAAGACTGGTAGATCATTCCCCCTCCACGAAACTATAAATCTTGGAACCCCATACAACCCAAAGCATGTAAATCTTGACAAAACGATATCTAAAGAGGAGAGGAAAGCCTACCTCAAATTATTCAAACAATACTAGGATGTGTTCACCTAGTCCTATAAAGATTTGAAAACGTATGATACCGGCATCATTCAACACACCATCCCATTGAAACCCGAAGTCAAACCTTTTCAAAAGAAGCTCTGAAAGTACCACCCATCCTTGGAACCCCTAATGTATCAAGAGTTAAGTAAGCTTTTATATGAGAAGATAATTTTCCAAGTTAGACATTCTGCCTGGTTAGTGAACCTTGTTCCAGTAAGAAAAAGGTCAGGAGAAATCCGATTATGCATAGACTTTCAGAATCTCAACAGAGCTTCGAAAAAGGAAAATTATCCCTTCCCGCCGATGGAAAAACTCCTATAGACCATGTCGGGCTCAGAAATTTTCTCCCTCCTAGACGTTTTCTCAGGATACAACCAAGTGTTGGTTTCAGAGGAAGACCAATTAAAAACTACCTTTCGAACCAAATGGGGAACCTTCGCTTATAAACACATGCCTTTCAGCTTGATTAACAAAGGAGCGAAACTTCAAAGGGAAATGGACATGGCATTTCGGGGACTTATAGGTAAGTGCGTGGTAGTATATTTAGATGACGTAACTGTGTATTCGAAGAATAGAGAGGAACACATCCAACACTTAACTCAGATTTTTGAAAGATGTTGAAAATACGATATATCACTCAATCCTAAGAAAACTACATTCAATGTTGAAGAAGGTAAGTTGTTTGGTCATATTATATCTCAAGCGGGAATTCTCATAGACCCTAAAAGGATTAAATCCATAGCTCAAATCCCGCTACCCCATAACAAGAAGGCTATGTAGTCTTTTTTCGGGCAAATAAATTTTGCAAGGAAATTCACCCACGACTTCGACGAAATCATCAAACCCTTACAAAAAATGATTCGCAAAGATTTCTAGTTTAAGTGGGATGATCAACGAAAAAACTCTTTCAACAATATAAAAGCTACCATATCCCGGTCCCTGGTATTTCAAAGTCCCTATTTCAATAGAGACTTTAACCTTTATACTTTCACCTCTGACCAATCACTAGCTGTGGTATTGACTCAGAAAGACGATGACAACAATGAAGCCCCGGTGTCATTCATGAGCACCAACCTTCAAGGAGTTGAGCTCAATTACCCCACCATAGACAAGCATGCCTATGTGGTCTATAAAGCAGTAAAGCATTTTAGGTCGTACATCCTCAAGAATCACACTAAGGTGATTGTGCCACACCCCACAGTCCAATCCTTGTTTACCCAACAAGAAATGGGAGAAAGAAGAGGGAACTGGATGGCGGTAGTCCAGGAATTTGATCTAGATATAAAACCCGCCAAGTTAGTAAAAGGACAAGGTTTTTGCAAGCTCGCAACCAAAGCTCAAGATCAAGGAAACCAAGATATAGGGTGGGATAATGAAATAGCACTATGGTGTGGTGAAGCAGCCTACATTTCACTGGGACCAGACTCCTAGTACAAGGATTTGGCTCATCTATTACATCACGGGACCTGTCCCAAAAACCTCAACCCCAGAGAAAGGAGAACCCTCCGACTAAAATCTGCATAATATCACCTCATAAATTTGGTACTCTTCCAGATCAACTATGACGAGGTATTACTGAGATGTCTCGAATGCGAAGACATCGATAAAGTGCTGAAAGAACTCCATGATGGCCCCGCTGGGGGACATTTTACAGGAAACACCACTGCTCATAAGGTTTTAAGAGCCGACTATTACTAGCCCACTTTGTTCAAAGATGCTCATGCTAACGCAATGAATTGTAAGACTTGTCAAATAAGTGCTAGCAAGGAGAGAAGGGAAACAATCCCATTTCAGCCTGTAACCATCTCTAGACTGTTTGAGCAGTGGGGGTTGGATATCATAGGAGAAATTATGCCCAATTCTTCAAAATTGCACAAGTATATTCTTACTGCCATCGAATATTTCACAAAGTGGGTAGAGGCCACCCCTCTGACCCATGTAAATGAGAAAATAGTCATCCAATTTATAGAAAAACAACTAATTACAAGGTTTGGTGTTCCTTATGTTCTAGTCTTTGATAATGCAACCTACTTCTCCTCTACCCTATTGACAGAGTCAAGTACTCTTCAAATTATTACCTTAAGGGAAATGGTGTGGCAGAGTCATCCAGTAAGAATCTGGTGAGGATACTAAAGAAGACGGTTGTGAATAACCATAGAAATTGGCATAACCAACTCCATAATTCCCTATGGGATGATAGGGTCACACCCAAAGAGGCTATAGGTAATTCCTTGTACTTCTTGGTCAATAGACAAGAAGCCATTCTCCCAAATGGGCTTTATCTCCCATCTCTCGAATTGGCCCAATATTCTAATGATGATAAATTCTTGACCATGCAACAAAGAATCAACACTTTGCACATGTTGGAGGCAGAGAGGGAAAGGGATAAGTCTAAATTTCTATCCCATCAACAGATAGTGAAAAGATGGTTCGATAAGCACAAGGCTAAAGAAAAGAATTTTGAAGTAGTATACTTAGTTCTAAAGTGGGATAAGGTAAATGAACCCAAAGGGAAGCATTCCAAGTTTCAGAGCCTGTGGCCTGGGCCTTTCCAGGTGGCTGAGAAGATTGGGGTAGGTACTTATCATTTGAAAAAACTGAGGGGGAACATGATGCCCTCCCGATAAATGGCCAAGCCCTAAAGAATTACTTCCAATAATAACAACACAATAAAAGTTATAAAATAAATAAATAAATAATAATAATAATAAATTATATATATAATGCATATATATTTCCAGTTTTCACGATTAAAAGAAGGACCGAAGATATATGTTTTATGGGATAGAGATTTTGCATTCACCCAGTGAATCCCCATTTGTTGAGTGATCAACACACCCTAAAAGTTTTGTGACCACTTCCTTTTGGGTACCACCTTGTCTTCTACCTTTGACTGTTTTCATCGTGGTTTGAGCCTTATAACCTTCTTATGTTTCATATCTGAGTTTCTCTTGAGCATATTAAGAACCATCTTGAGAAACACCACGACTGATCAAGGAACCAGTGACCCAAATTTCTCCCAGCTTACTTGAGAAGTTCGGCATCGGTGAAAGATTAAGGTAGAAAAAATTGTATGGGAAGTCAAAGCAGTCGAGTGTCGACATTCTTCGACATCGACCGATAAAAGTATCTCTTTTATGCATATAGTCTCTGAAAATATTTCTTCGAACGTCGATACTTTCAACTTCGGTAGAGAAGTGTAATCATAAGCGTCACACAAAAGAGGAGTTCCACCACCGACCGCCGACGCCCGAAACATCACCAATCCTAACATCATCAATATAGGGATTTTTATCAAGAAAATAGCAACGTTGATAAACAATATAAAATAGTAGTCGATCCCCGATCTTTATGAAGCTAAGACGTGATGTGACGTTTAACCCCTAGCTATGTCAAGTACTTGACATTCAAGCTTTAGTTAATTCATAGATCATGCATTAGTTACTAGCTCGTGTGTGAATCAAAAGGGAATTGTTAAACTCACTGATACAATGCATCTCCATCTGTGCCTCTGCCATCAACTAGTTAAGTCTCAGTGGCAGAAATCCGATGATGTTATATTTTGAAATCTGCATTTATCACCCGTATTAACTAATTGATATGACTAGTAGTATCTCCCAGTTATATTCTTTTGAGCCCTTTTTGTGTGATCCCACTCTACATAGCAAGGAATTTAGAACCAATAAGAGAACGAAGCCACCAGTCCAGAGGAAGCATCCAAATTCCAATGAGTATTAAACAGTTTTCTTAGCAAGCATTATAGGTATGGGTTCGCTTATGGCTTTACATTTCATTTGTATATGTCCTCACCCGATGTTTCTCTATATATGTGTTTAAAGGGGGTTTTGACTACAGGTACAACGCCTCCAAAGAATCCATCCACTAGGAAATCACCACGGGCACCAAAGCTGCAAGAATCGAAAATAGGAGAAGGCTCATCCCCAATGGTTGAAAGACAATTAGAGTTCGCTCCTAAGCTGGTGTTTGTCATCAAGGCAAGCACAAAGGATCCCTTTGTCTAGCCCCTAGCCTTCAGGGATACAGAGGCAAGCATTGGAGCAAAGATGACTTTTCCTCGCTGGGAAGAAGTTTTCAAGAAGATCAAGAAAGAAGATCCCCTCGAATATACTTCACACAGTGACCCTGATACAAGGAAGCTCGATGATGAGGTCCTCCCAAACATTCGAAGGGATTATATGCACATGGTGGCAAGACGGTCTCCGGTTTTCCCTTGCATCGAGTTGTTAAAGTGGCTCATTGATCACATTGATGCACATAAATTTTCGATTAGTGATGACAATGGTGAATGCGTCGTGGTTTTCCTGCCATCAGAAGTTCAAAAATACTACAAAATCAATGATTCTGGAGAAAAGTTGAGCATTGATTCCGTGGTGAGTTTCTATGCCTCTCACGGCACTAGAAAAATATTGGCATCCTGGTGGAGGGAAGACAATAAATTCATGAACCTAACTTCTGGTTGGTACCTGACGGTCAATCTCAGGGAACCATATGCCTATCTCATGGCCCTTCTCTGCAAATTACATGGGGAGAAATATTGCTCCTGGTTTTCAGAAGCTTGGATGCCTCTGGCTTTTACACTCATCGTTTAGGGTACCGGTTTCAATTGGAGTGTTATCATCTCCAAACAATTGAGAACATGCATAAAACAAGCTCAGGCACCAAAGGAAAGAGATACTCCTTCCTTCTACATGGATTTGTATCTATTGGATGTCATATATGCCAGGAACGCTTTTGCTGTGATGAACTTGAATTGACACCCTTCGGAGTTTGCATTCCATGTATACTATAGCATCTTTTGGGAAAACAGGTACAAGAAATCCTATGTTGTTATCTGTGATCATTTTATTGTGCCCATTTACTTCTTACTCTTTAAGAGAGAATGCCCTATATTATCAGACAAAGAAAAGAAGGTCATAGTCAAAATTGGTCACTGGTATTTAAACGAACGAGAAACCTACATCAGGGTTTTCGGCGCCACATGAGTGCCACATTTATTACCTCTTCATGTTCCCAACTGGCTAGTGTTGGGAGAAATATACTATCAAACCATCATACAAGGATACATTGCAACTTTAGTGAAAGACAAGAAGTAGGATTTCATACCGTATGGATTCCATATCAACTTCTGCATGATCAAAGACATCGGGCATGCTAAAGAAATTGGCCTAGGTCAATTGGAATTTCAGTTCCAAACTGGTCGATTTTTCAAACACGATCTTAAGGGATTGGTCCTACAACACGCGGCATAGGTATCATCCTGTTGGCCTTATGCCCACGATCGGTTTGAGGATGAAATCTTCACCGAGAACACTCAATACTGGGATATGGTGGCAGCCAGGAAGGTCGATCCTAGAGGAACCAGGTTTAGAGATTTGAGCTATGAAGAGTAGGCCACGCTATTGGAGCAAGCAATTGAAAGACTTGGCTCACACCCTGAAGAAGCAGTAGCATATGAATTGGAGGAAGAAACAAATAACTCCGAAGAAGACATTGAGGTCATAGAGACTCATTAGGGATCCCTAGTACAAATCATAGTTTTCCTTGAATATCAACAACTGAAGAAAGTGGCACACTTTTATACCAGTAGTCTCAGCTACTAATGAAACAGATGCATGATAACCCTCATCCTACCATAAGTCCTGAAATTTCAGTTACTATCCAGAGAGTTATGACAAAACTTAGCAATCCTAGTCTCACAACCGCTATTGGCACCAATGGGTCTGGTAATCTCGAGTCTACGATATCGCCAATTAATCTCTCGAGAGAAGGAACAACTCAACCAGAGATGGGTCGGGTTTCGATAGAAACACAATCACCCAACCCCTTGAGCACACTAATACATATATACAGTGACGATGAGAGCACAAAGCCTTCTCGTGGCACCCTGGTGCACATCCAAGAAGAAGAAGGTCCCGAAAATACCTTTTCCCCATGTCCCAAAAATGTCTCTTTTGTTGGGCCTGGGGTTCAAGAGCCCACTCTCGAACAAATTTACACTGTGGGAAGCTTGGGAAACAATATCACATCGGATGATTAGCAGATATCGGACCCGGTAGATGAGGTTGCAGACCTCTATGCGATTTCCTATGATTGAAAGAGAAAGGCTATCATTCATAACACTGCAAAGAAGAGAAGAATCACCCTGGATCAATCCATCATAGTCATCATGGAGGAGAAGTTAATCGATATAGAAGATGCCCGTATGTCTGAGCTGATTAGTGTGGGAAAATCCCTCTCAGAGGCCACCCAGAATAGATCCAGGAGAGATGAAAAGGATCTTAGTGCCACCCAGAAAGAGCTCGAACACTTGCGCCATCTTGCTGATTACTATAAGGGTGCTACACAGACAACTGTGTATTTAAAAGATGAGTTTGGTAAAGTTTACGATGAGTTCAAGAAGGAAAGACAACTGTTAATCTCGAATATAGACGAATTCCAAGAAGAAACTCTCATGGCACTCACAACATGTAAGGAAATGGAGCGATGGTATGAGAAGGCACAACAGGCAGTGGAGAGGCTCAAGTTTATTAAGGCAGTCCAGAAAGGCCTAGAAAAGGAATACCATAACATTCGTCTAGTAAGTAAAAAAAGTCTCAATCACATGAAGCGATCGGCCGAATATTGGGCCAAAATGTCTCGAATCCCACACGAAGAAATCCAAGAACAATGCGCTAGATGTTAAAAGCAATGGGATAAAATAAAAAATATAATGAAAGACATTGAACTCCTTGAGTATGGTACCCCCGATATGTTTATCGACCTAAACGAAATAATCAAGCTGTGCGCCAAACATGATGCGTCATGGGCCGAAGAATATGCAAAGGTTACCAATGCAAAGCCTGGGCAAGTACAATAGTTCGTAGGACATCCAATCAAAGTCAGAGCCATACTTCAGAAGTTGAACTTTAGCCTTGCAAAATATCGGGCGCACACAATAGACATTAGGGGAATCTATGCGGCTCCAATGGAATAGCACAGGTTTCCATGGGCCAACACCCATGAATAACTCTTTATGAGATGGTCTGATTATGAAAGAGTCCACCCTTTCCAAGAAACAACTCGGGTGGATTGTTGAATGACTATTAGATAATGACGCCATGTGGTGATTCTTTTACCATTAATTACTATTAAGACTTTATATTATAAATAGGAACATGGATCGATGGTCAGAAGGTCGATGGTTGTTGTGAGAACTCTTTTCTTTTGGTTGTTGATAATTATTTTAAGACTGCTATGAATTAAGAAGTCCTTTTGGACCAAAGACGAGCTATTTTTCATCATATGTATGTGATTGGAGTTGGAGAAGAATTACTTCCTTTCCCATTCCATGAATGTTGCAGTAAACGAGTAAGAGCAATTAATTATGTTGTCACGTTATCTAGTGCAATGTTTTGATGCTCCTTAGTAAATCATTGTGCTTCTATGTGATGAATGTCTTGGTAGATGAATTATTTTTCTTACCATGACATTGATTACAATTGTGTTTCTTTCTCTATGCTAATTAGTTTATCTCAGTTATGTGATGAATGTCTCAGTAGATGAATTATTTTTCTTACCCTGATCTTGATCATATATGTGTCTTATTTCTGTTAAGTAGCTTTCTTAGACAACAGTTGGATGCTCTTTCGGTTAAAGTATTATTACTAAGCCCTTTGGCATATGATCATTGTCTGCATGTTCGAGTACCTGGTTATCCTAAGCTCGACCCCTTCCCAATAGTTAAAACTCTTTTCCTATCTCCGTGAAGTTGGTTTATACCGTCTTGCATCTCTTGTACCTGCCCCACCTAAAAGAAATTACAAAAAAAAAATTGTCTTAATCGAAGGAAGAGAATTTACCAGAAAACACAAAAGATCATCGATAATTTGACTCGATTCTAAGAAATGAAGAACCATTTCACTCCAAACGCTGCAGAGTCTAATTGGGCCTTGGTTGTGGGTTTGTTTCCTGCTGTTGAATCGGGGGATTTAAGCCCCATCAACACAGTGCTGATGACTCCAAGTTGTATAAGCTTATCTTTCTCTCTAATCAAAGATGCACAAAAGGAATAAAGAATGGGTTTTTCATAAGCTTTCCCTAGAGCCTCTCTCATGGCATAAAAGATAGATACAAACACATAATATGAACTACCTAGCTTAGAAAGAATATGATAGATGCAACGTTCTTCCTCCATTTTTATCTTACATTCTTCACATAAAATTCTAAGTGTTTTAAACTTAGATAGTCTCCAAGGCAAGAAAAATCACTTGGATTCAAGTTCAGTATTTGATTTTCTAACTATTGTGCTCGAATAATATTGAGTTTACCAAACATGGATTCAATCTTGTCCCAAGCTTCTTCGAGGTCATCAATTTCTTGAAGGTGGTACCTTAAATCAGGAGAGATGGACATTCTGATTAGTCCATGTTCTTCGTCACTTCTATTATCCCATTTGGATTTATTATCATCATCAATGGTTGCTTTTTCCTTTCCCAAGGTAATCCGGTACATGCCTTTACTTCTTAATAAATCTTCCATATGAGATTTCATTGGAAGTAGTTGTTTTTGGTAAGCAAGACATTACCTGTAGAAGCCATATTAAATATGCAGATAATGTGGATTTAAAAACTAAAACAGATGATCTAGATGGAAACATCTCGAAAATTTATGTGGTTTAAAAAAAAACAGCACTGAAAACAGACTTCCAATGTGAGAGTTATGCCCTTTTAAAAAAAGGCATAAATGGTAACCAACTAACCACGTGATAGTGTAAGTTGATTTATGAAGTGACCCACTTTTATAAAGAGAAGTGGGGATCACTTTTACAATGAAGTTACTTTAAAACATAAAATTTGCATGCAAAATAGATAACTCTAAAATAAAATATTAAAGCTACTTATAGTGATTCACTTTTATACTTGAAGTGAAATACACTTTACAATTTTAGCATGAATTTTTTCAAAAAAGTAACAAAAGAGAGACTTGAACTCAAGACCTCTTACTTAATAAGGTAAGTTTTAACCAAATGGTCTAGAAAAACATATTGTAATGTTTAGAAGGAGTATTGTTGTTGTTTTTGTTGTTGTTGAATATGGGCTTGGAGAGCGTGCTAAAAAAAATTATTTTCACACAAGAAAAAAAATTCGCTTCTCAATGACAACAAGGGTTAGATCTCGGTTAGCTTACCTAGAAGATGCACATTTTCCTATATGTTTCTAATTTTCTGAGATCGCACAGGGTGCGAGGCAAAGAGAATATGCAGATATAAAACAGTATAAACCCATAAATAAATAATACAAAACCGAAATAAAACCAAAATACTACTCTGCAAAAAAAAATAAAATGCGTATTCAAGCTTTATACCTCCGAATCTGACTGTAATGGCCGTATCTTAGGCAAATGAAAACCTTTTCGAGTTAAAAAAAAAGTGTCATTGAATGAAACGAGTGCTCCGGACGTAATGGAACAATCCTCTCAATCTAGAAATGTATGAAAATGATAGAAAATGTATATGAGGCAACTTGGCTTCACGATCTCGATCTACAATAGGAGCAGGTCCTCAAACAGGCTCTGATACCATGTTCAACAACATAGGTATTCCAATAGAGGAAAAAAACCTTCAGTAACCACTCAAATAATCATATCAAATATCAACACACTGATGTTTTCACATGGTAAAACCCCTACGGGGAAACATCCATGGCCCCAACCAACATGGCCATTGGAGCAGTTTATTAATGCAAAAGAAAAAGATTACAGAGAGATTTTACAATAGAGTTTCTCACAATTGATCATTGGAAAATGACCCTCCATGCTCTTTAAATAAATATCATGGACCAATCAGGTGTTAATCCACAGATCAATGGCCGCTAATATCAAGGAGAGTATGAACCGCCAGATCACTCTATGTTGGGAACATATTGTGACCGTTGGATTTCCTGACTACAAATGCATACTAAATAAACACACTAGAAAACACACTTTTACATAATGACACAATAGACCAAGTAGATCTTAACTAACTCATAAGTGTCTAAATATCCTAACAAATAGGGAGAGGGTACAAATCCCTCTCCCTCACCTCCCATTCCTGTACAACATTATACAGGTCCACCCTTTTCTCTTGTTGTTGCTGCTTCTCCCTACGCTCATGTCTCTACATGATTAACATATGAAATACATCAACCTCACTCAAACTTAAAACATAAAAAATATAATGAATGGTAAATTTATCTATCAATATGAAAGATTAACTTCCTTCAAAAAATAAGTTAATTGCATTACCAGTGTGCCCAAAAAACAATCACGCACCATCATTAGTGCGTATATATATTGTGAGTATCGTTCAAGGTGCGTCGGTGTAAAGTAATCCACCGAGCAAAATATGTTCTACTATGTTATGCGATGTGTTGGAAAACAATACCACATTAGGGTGCTACACTACAACACATATGCCCCAATGTGTTACATTTATCCTCGGATCTCTTAAACCAAAAAACAATTTAAAATATTAATGCACGTAAACAATTATTTAGAAATTAGAAAAAAAGTGATACGTATACACTCAATACACACACTGGTTCATGTAATGAACGTCGACGCACTGCCACATAAAATTTTCCAAATTTTCGAGTATAGAACCTTTTGTGGTGTGTTTTGGTCATTACTATTGCACTACGTATGGTGCCACCAAAACATTTATGGGGTGCACTGCAACACAATGTTACATTTATGAGTGGTGCATTTGGTAAACATGAATGCCCCAGTGCACATGTTTACCAATGCACTATGTAAAATATATATCTAATAAGGGAGGTGCACCATGTACTTACTTTAACGACCTAGTGCATTATCTATACCTTGACACACCGCCCCATCAATTATATGATTTTCTTCAGTCCATCATTAAACGGACACATCAGTGCATTTATGTTTACCAACACACCACCGAGAAAGGTAAAAAGGTATGAGGTACGCCCTATAAATTTACAGGTTGCATCGTAGGCGGTGCAAGCCGACTGCTTCGAATGCACCACACAAATATTTTCTTTCTTTTTTACACTTAAAATTTCACTCAATTTTAAATTTTAATACGGTGAAAATTTAAGTTATGAAGAAACAAGGACATTACCTAGACATTTTGTCACCGAGGAGGCAAGGTTCTGACGTACTAAAAAAAAAAAAAAAAATTCCACCATTTGGAAAAATTTGAAATTCACGCACCGAGCAATAGACGAAAGTAAGGAAATCAAGGAAAACATAGATGGAAGGGCACTATAGATAGGAAAAGGTTGCACCAGTTCTTTTGATCTCTAGAACACTAAAAATAGTGAAAATGATTTTTACCATTGATAATTTTTTTCTATAAAACCCTTTACTGGTGTGCCCGATGAACAACTGCACTGGGGAATACATGTTTAATGAATGCACCGACTATATATATATTTTTAAATAGTCCTAGCACGATGCACATGTTTTTGGTAACGCTTGTGCACCGATGTGTTTACTACTACATAGCGCATAGTCCTACATTTTTTGAAAAAATACAGTGGTGCATAATTTTTTTGTTTAAGCATGACATGGTGCGATATAATAATAGATGCCCTGATGTGGCTGGTTTTACATAGAGCACTGCATAAATTTGGAAATTAACCCTAAAATGGTGGTCCATATTGGAACATTGGTACACACCGGTGCGCATGATACAATAGAGTGCATCGGAATATATTTTTTGACACAATCCTACATTGGTGCACAAATGTTTTTTATTTAACCATTTAACAGTGTGCTCTACTAATCACATATCGGTTCTCCCAGTGTTACGTTGTGCACCAAAGTTTTTTAAAGAACTCTATTACGTCGCGTCATTATTTCCATGGTGCACCGGATAATATTTTTCTTTATTTGAAATAACCCTTCTATAGTGTGCTAGTTTTGAGGGCACCGATGCGCGTGTTATATAAAATGCATCGGTGCGTTATGTACTTATAAAAGAATCGTCTTAAAAACATCCGCTAAAACCTCCACCCTCTCACCTCTTCTAGTATCATCCCCTTTAAATGTATTTTTGGGCTATTTTTAAAGGGGCATCCACAAAAACCTATGCTAGATGGTCTTCTCCTTGTAGTGCACAGAAGTGGGTGAAGTGGACTCCACTACATTTGATTGTTGATAATGACAACCAAAAGAACCTAATCTCAACTAAGGTCATTAAGAGATTGAAGTTTCCAACAACACCACATCTCTAACCATACACCATAGATTGGTTAATATAGGGACAAGAACTTCGTGTCAGCCAACAATGCCATTTGTCCTACAACATCAAGCCCTTCAAATATGAGGTGTACTGTGTGATGTTTCTCCACTTGAAGTTTGTGATGTTATTTTAGGACAACCCTATACGTGGAAACATCATGTTGTTTATGATTCCAAGTCTCGAAGTATCATTGTTACTTTTGGAGGCCAATTGCACAAGGTAGTAGAGGTAGTCTTCACCATTGCAATTTTCTAGATCTTGGTAAAGCAGTGTCGAAAGATAATCTCTTAGGCCATAAAAATTCCCCCCTTCATTGTTTGGTAAGAAGGTGAATGAAATGTCATTGCATTAGGGAAATTTTGAGGTAAAAATGGGCCTCAAAACAAAAAATGTACTATCAAAATCAGTTTTAAATAACCAATAAGATTCAAGATGATGATGTTAATTATAAGGGTAAATATTTTTGGAGGGAAAGGAAGAAAAAAACATTTTTTAATCATATTTTTGTCTTTTTTTTTGTTTGTAAGTTAGAAATTATATTAAAACCTATGAAGCATGAAGGTTACAGTTGCCTATCTAGCATATTCGGACATGGCAGCATTGCCCTGATGGGAAACCAATGCTGCCACATGTCCAAAAATTCAAAATATTCTTGCAAAACTTACAAAGAAATGAAAGATGTTGATCTACAGTGCCACACAGGGCATAGTTTATGAATTCTAAAATGAGACCAAAAGTTGTGAAGATTGAAATTCCCAAAATTGGGTGGCATCGCATGGCCAAAACACTTATGTAGTAAATTAACTAAAAACATAGAAAAAGGAAACCTAAACCAGAAGGAATTAACTAGTGTCGGGGTTGAGCCTTTGCCCCACGAGAGCCTGAAGCACATACAAGTTGTCTCTACTGAGATTATATCTTTCTGAGATAGATTGCCCTAGGTCCTATAGGAAAGTCATCAGAAGGTCCATGCGGTTCCATCACTCTATTTCCTTGTTCTGCATCTCGTTAATGGAGGTCTCGATGTCCCCTAATCCATGCTTGAGGTAATACAGGGACTCCTCAAGAGGATATCATTTTGCGCATCGGGAGTAGGCTAAGGGGAGCGAAGGGGGAGGTGGAGAGTCAGAGGAAGAGGTGGGGTAGTTGGAGGAGGGAGGAGGGTGGCGAGGGGGGGAAGGTAGAGGTGGAGGGCAGCGAGGTGGGGAAGGATGAGGTGGAGCAAAGAAGAGGGAATTTACTATACTGTTGAACCATTTGATTAGATAGGGAAAGGGATTCGACAGCAGGGAGAGGTACGGGGTACTTTCTTGAGTCGATTGAGCAAGAGTGGGAGAAACAATGGGCTTTAGGGTGGGGGCGACCTTAGTTTCCGGGAAAGAGCCACGCCTGGGTGTTTCCCTTCCTCTGGCCGCATAACAAGCCGCTCCACTCTTCGATTTTCCCCTGATATGAGGCATAGAAATGGCCTTTGGAAACAAGATAAAGAACCCGAAGGGAGAGTGCGAGGGGTTTCTCGACGAGTGCAAGACCATCCAAACACCTTGGCACTGCAAAGACTGTGAAGAGATGTTGGAAGCTGAGGGAAATGAGGAAAGAAGGAGCTTGAACTAGAGAGAAAGGATGACATCAAAAACTGTGAGGGGCTGAGACTTCGGAGGCCAAGGGATCGAATGAGATTTGGCACTCCCAATCTCTGACCTAAACCCTCCATTGGTGAACTAGTGATGGGAATGTGACTTTGTCCGACCCATGCCCATTAAAATTCCCATGAAGCAAGTCGTCAAGTGATTACAGCAGGATAGAGTCGAGTGAGAGCCGGGGAACAATGGCGGGGGGTTTAAACGCATGAGGTGACGGTAGAGGGAGGGTACGTCTGAGCTGACTCCAGGTGGTAGGAGATATGGACAGGTGGCCTCCCCTCTATTTGTCCATCTGTTGAGACCGAAGACACTCCATACAGGGTCTTGTCATTGTTGTGAGACATATTTCTGTAAGTGATCACGAAGGGGTGGGCTGGAGAAGAGGATGGAGAGCACGAGAGGTCTCCTTCCTGCAAGTCTAGCCCAAAGTTTGCCAACATATATGTTACATGATTAGATTTTCTTTGAATGTGGGAAGGAAGAATTACCCACTGAGGCTGGAGAATTGACTTGATTTTTATCATTCCATTCATGAGTCTCGAACTTGGGGATATATTCTCCGAATCTTCACCGTTGAGGAGGTGAGAGAGGATATTAATGACTATCTTCGAATCACCTTCTACTATGAGGAGGGATAGCTCTTATTCTTTGGATGCTTGCAAGCCTTTGAGAAGTCCCCATATTTCTATTGCATTTTTGGTGTTATGCCCCAGATTTATGACAGTGATGTGGAGGATCTCCCCTTTTCTTTTGTGAATGGTTGCTCCATATCTTGCAGGTCCCGGATTCCCCTTGGAGGTTCCATCAGAATTTATTTTGTAGAAGCCTTTTTGTAGAGCCTCCCAGTGGGAGGGGATGGTTTTATGAATGAGACTTGTAGAGGGGGTTGTGAGAAAGAGAGGGAGATTGAGTTGCCATGAATTGAGGATGAGATGCTCATTCATTGGGCAGTTCAAATCCTCATCCGTCCAGTGGTGTAAGTAGATTGTTTCTTTAATATTGGAGTGGATTTTGGACCGAACTTCTTGCCAATTCTGGGAGGCTGATTTAAATATTTGTCGATTCCTTTCCTTCCAAATTTTCCACAGAATGAATCCAGGAAGAAGCTTTAAAATTTTGTTAAGGATGGGAGACTAAAAAGTTGACTCTCTCCATCCCTCAATTATTTCCCGGATACCTGTACAGTTCTTTTCTGTGGTTCTTATGATGCTAGCACTGTGATCCCTGATACACGAACTATAGGAGAAAATATTGAGAAGATGATTTTGTGTCTCCTCCTCTATACCGCATAGGTGACACCAAGAAGGGCCTATAAAGCCTCTTTTCCTTAATTTTTCCCAACTAAGAATGATATTGTGCATTGTTAACCAAAGGAAGGTACACATTTTTGGCCATAACTTTGCTCCCCAAATTTTTCCCCAGACCTCATCTTTTGGTAAGGATCTATGGCCTTCACTAAGGAAGTAAGGTTCTTGAATGTTGAAGGTGTTAGTGGTGGTGTGACACCATCTGAGGATTTCCTCCCCTTGCTCACTGAAAATTCTCCTTGAGTTGAGGTGATCTAGCAGTGGTTGCAGATCTATCTCACGAGGGATGTTCAGATCTTTGTGCGTGTTTTTCCATTTGCACCAGGTGTCTCTTAAAGCTTCTAGAATCCAGAAGTCAACCACTTTGAGGAGGCTTGCGTCTATCATGGGGGGAATGAAAGTTCTCATAGTGGGATCAAATATCAGGGTTGGAAGTTGTTGCCAGGAATCACTCCAGAAGAGAGATGAAGTCCCACTATGAAATTCCCAAAAAGAGTGATCAATTATGAGTCCCTTTTTGTTCCTGGTCACGTTCCAAATAAGAGAACCTGGGCGTTGACCATTCCACCTTATTATCTCCCTTTCTGGAGTGGTGGGTGTATTTTTTCCTCCAGAGGTGCACCCATATGTCTTGCGGTATTTTTAACCATCTCCACCAGATTTTTGCACTGAGAACCTTGTTGAGGAGAGATGGGTCACTGAGACCGAGTCTCCCTACCTTCTTCGGTCTGCACACTTTTTTCCCACTGACTAGAGTCATTTTGCGCCCCTCTTTGGTTCCTTACCACAAGAATCTTCTTTGAATATTTCTTAAATTGCTAAGTGTTATCTCTCCAAGAGTCCTTCTCAGGTTGTAGCTTGAAGAAGCCTGGTAACTTAAAATGTGTTTGTTTTTATATGTTTATTGGATCAAATGGGATAACAGATAACTAACGTAATCTAAAGACAGTCAAATACATAAACAGATGAGAAAATTCTTTCAAGAATTAAATATCAGATAAGTAGTTGAACCGTGGGTGAAGAATTCTATATTTATCAACCATATCACATGGGTCATGGGTGGAATAAAGATAGTGTAGATTACTATTAAATCAAGCTTATGAACTGAAAAGATGAGATAACAGTCATTAGCAGTTAAGACAAACTTGAATCAAATTATAAAAAATAAAAGAGATGGTAATCTGATAGTAATAATGAAAGAAATATGTGCTTATGTATTATATATAAGAAAAGTCTATTACAATAGTAGCATGGTCTAGTATCTAGACTTGAACCCCTCTTTCTTAGAAAGAATAGGCTTTATAGCCTTTACATAACAGCCTTTACAGAACAGTTTGAGATCCTATTAAAATGAATCTAAAATACTAATAATAGAACAAAATAAAACTGATATGATGTGTAGGATCAATTCATAAATTAAGGGTCAAACCCTTATCAAAAGTCTTCAACAATCTTCAACCTCCTTAACATTCTTCAATAGATGATAAAACACTTCAAATCCTTTATTTGACAGTTTTTATTCCTTGCATTCTTTAGGGAGATGATAAGGCTAATCGAAATCTTCTTCTGACACCTGGGCAATACTTTGGCCAAAAATAGAAAGGCCTTTTAACTCTTTTTCCTTTCTATCTGCCTTAGAAACTTGAAAGGAAGACTAATCTTCGTTCTCTTTAATTTTATCATCCATTTAGAACCTTCCTGAGATGATTTGGCAGCAAACATATTCAGTCTATGCAAAAATACTACCATTCTGCCTTTGTATGTGCTTTCAGCAGTTTACAGGCATGAAATAGAGTGGAATTAGCTACCGAAAGTGCAGGTTTAACAATTATTTCCAATATTGCAAAAATGAAAGTCCTTTGATCTGTTTATTCTTCTGGGTTTTTCATAAGCATACAACCATGGAAAACTGGGTTTCCCATGCCTTTCCAAATGCACGCCTGCACCAGTCATAGCAACATCCTCTGGACTCATTAACCCAGGCAATGGAATTATCATTTTTTGTCCCATTTGCATATTGAACTAATGTTGCTCCCTCAACAACAGGTCGTAGTCCATAAAGGTTGCATCTTGTTCTAACATCAAATGAAATAGGGGAAGAAGATTCATCTACCCCATGTGATATGGTTAGAAGAAGATGGGATACATGACAAGGTTCTGCAAGATTTATGAAAATCTCCATACTATCTGCAACTGGAGGAGAAACCCACATAAGATCTCTACTTTTGAAGCTAAGAATATCACTTCCACTACATAGGCTTGTAAACATGGTTGGCACAGGCTTAAGGAAGCTCAATGGATGCCGAGATAGAACCTGCAAAATATTATCTAAGACTGAAGGAAGATACTTGTAAAGCCGCATGCCTAAAATCATCTCCAACTGCTTTTGTCGAGAGTTGTCAACAAGCAGATTCTGATATCTTCTTTGTAGAGTGATCTTCATATTTTGAGCAGTAGGAAACTGCTTGAATTTTGTAGCATCATCACTGAATATTTTAAAAACCTGACTATGCATTGCCTTAGAACCTGTGTAAAGTATGGCACGAATATCACCTGCAAAAAGGAAGAGTTCACCCAATGCTGAAATGAGAGCTGGAAATGTTTCCCTTTTGAATTGATCAACAATCATATTAAACCTTTTCTAGGTTTCATCAGGACATGGATGATCCCAAGTTGTCTTCTGTGTGGTGTGATCTATGTAATACACCTTTCCAGTTACTGTGTCTAAGCGATCTTCCCAGTCTGGTGGTAAAGGTCCAAAATATTCACTTTGAGGTTATCTCTTCAAGCCTTAATTACAAATGCATCATTAACAAAAATATAGGCAATGGTGTCGATTTCCTTGCTCTTCAGTTCATCTACCCTCTATAAAAATCCAGGAAGGTGTTTCAACATCTCTTCCTCAGAACAGTCAAAGGAAAGAATTAATTTCGGTTGAATCCTGTACATTTTTCAAATGCTGCACGATCTTCTTCATTTCGAGGACTACCTCTTTCCTGCCTGTAGATATTAACATGAGATATGATCAAATTATGTTTAGAATATTATAAGGTAATTTCCAGCTGCAATTCATTCACACCAGCGATCAGAATACATAATTGATTCAACATGCACCTAAACAATTCCTGTGATGAAAAAGGCAGCTATGAAGAATCTACACTAGCAATATCATCTTCATCGACAGTAATCCAATCAGTTGACTCTCCATTGTAATCCATCAATCAAAACTTATCATTCTCAATTTCCTATATTGCCTTTGACACCTATAATCTTAGTATGCTATACTTTAAAATCTATAAGCAACTGGATATCCAAAAACGCCATTGTCACAATCTCTTGGCACCTGTAACTTCACTCTGCCACTTCATGTTGTGTATTGATGAATTATAGACTTGAAATTGGCGCAAGACTTCGATCTCTGCACACAATTTGACTATTGAAATCGGCTCTGCATGATCTCCGGGCACCTGTATCTATGCATTCGACAGCCAGATCCTTGTAGACAAGTTTTCAAGAGATAAATCCCAGATGCAAAGCTCACCATCCTGCAAATCGGGTTTTTAGACCATGTTGTCTTCATATATTCCAACGCTTTCGATTATATATCGATGAGGTGTGTAGGGTATGAAGCTTGGCGCTCAGCACTGGGCTTTGATGAATTTATATGTTGCATTGCATGTGGACTCGGCTTGTGTGTTGGTTTGTGGCTTGGTAACCATTAGTTGCCATAGTTGTGTTGGGATGCAATGGTTGTCCGATAACTAAGGTCCATTGTTAACAAATATAAATAGGTTAAAACAATTGATATATTAGCAAGACCTTTGTCTTCACAATTTGCAACTTCAATCGCCAAGTTGTGTATTGATGAATTGGAAACTTCTGTCCTGGTTCCCTATAATATGTCGACACCTCAATGTTTGCAAACATTGATTCTCTTCAGATGTAGCAGAGATAAAAACTCGACTCTGCAGCTGTCGATCACCTTCAAAACCTTTGAACACTTGGCAAATAACAACTCAGTTGTATATTGACTTGTAGCTTTGATATGACTTGGAATATCCATATATTTGATATGGCTTAGGATTAAAACACTAATGCACACATCACTTTTTGCTTTGGGGAATTTTTTAAGAAAGAAAATAAAGCTAGAGAATAACTTTTGTTTGTGTCTTTGTGTTGCAGATTAAGAGGCATAGTTCTAAGTAATCTTTTTCAAGGAGATTAATAGGAGCTTATCGAGGCTGATTGGAGAATCTGAGGTCTAGACATTTGCCACAAAATTGAGAAATGGGTGTATTTAAGTAAAAGTGGAGAAAACACATCAAAAATACCAGTGTATTTTTTATCGCTGACATCTGTCTTCAAGTGGAATGGAGACCTCCCTACGAGGTTTCTAATAACCTAGTAATTCAAGTCGCCTTTACCATTGGTCTATGGAGTCATCTGAACTTTATAATTGATCCTATGAAAACATGTAGCCTGCTTGTAGCCTGTTCTGCTTATTCATGAAATCAATCAACTGAAAATGATCTTGTTGCTCATATGAAGAGCTTATTCTCACACCTACTCCTACTTGTAAATAGTAGAAGTGAACTGAACAAGTAAAATTGAATCTCTAATGAACAAGTAAAATTGAATCTCTAATGCAACCAATTTAGAAACTGATTAACTAATAATCTCCTTGATCTTGACCCAAAAAATATAGGAAACCATATCATGAAAAAATGTAATTTGTTAATATAACACAACCATCCTTCATCTAACAAAAACATTTTGACATGTATGTTGCTTATAGAGTCCAAATAGTCATCAATAGGGTCATCAAATCAACAACGAAATACCACCACTTTTTGTTGATCCAACTGAGAACTAAAATGTTGCTGCTATTGCCGGTGCTGTTGGCTGCTTTCACTGATCTCAGTGTTGAATGTAGATAGCTCAACCTTCGCTGCAGATCCAGAACTGTCATCTGTTGATATGTCAATCTGTTGATCATCTTTTGAATTTCCAAAATGAATAATTTGATCTTCATGACAACCTAAGATAGTAAATGCATTTGGTATGATGTCAAAAGAATCTACACTAATCTTTTCATTTTGTAGGTCACCAATATCTTGGTCATAGAAAGAGGTATCTTCTACTACAACAAACTCTTCGTAAATTTTTAAATATTTATTCAATAAATAAAATTCATGACAACATTCGGGATATAGAAGGTTAGCTAAAACTATTCCTTTGCAAAAAAAATGAAAAGCAACATGAAAATCTGCCAAAGAGATGATACTCGCAATAGGAAGAGACCGATACCAATCACAAACAATTCCCTCTAATGATAACCCAGAGAGCTTGATCTGAACATCTTCATGCACCACTTGCAACCGATGAATGTAATCATGAAAATCCAACAAATGTTCAGCTAGTATTTCTCAATCTACTCCTCGAAATATGGGAAGGTTGCCTTCCCATTCATCTCTACTAGGTACTGGATGAGGGTAACCAGAAATACTTGAGAAATTGCAAAATGCATACCTCTTGTTCATTTCCTACCAGTGGAGTCACCAACAAATTTTTGAACAATAGAGTCACCACTGAATCCATCCTTCATAGAGTCACCAGATAGATGATTACAACCAATATAATGTCTAGTCTTTTTCTATCATCAAAGGTTGGATCTATGTCGTCTCCCAAGGAAGTTGAGCTTCAATCTCCTCTCCCTAGAAACGACACCAATTTGTTATCTCTCTAGGAGTCCTTCTTAGGTTGTAGCTTGAAGAAGCCTGGTAACTTAAAATGTGTTTGGTTTTATATGTTTATTGGATCAAATGGGATACTAGATAATTGACTTACTCTTAGGAAAATCAAATACATAACCAAATGAGACAAGGCTTTCAAGAATTAAATATCAGATAAGTAGTTGAACTGTGGGTGAATAATTCTATCTTTATTCAACCCATCACCCATCTAATCTGGTTGATAAATATAGAATTATTCACCCACAATTCAGCTACTTATCTAATATTTAATTCTTGAAAGCCTTGTCTCATTTGGTTATGTATTTGATTGTCCTGAGAGTAAGTCAGTTATCTAGTATCCCATTTGATCCAATAAACATATAAAACCAAACACATTTTAAGTTACCAGGCTTCTTCAAGCTACAACCTGAGAAGGACTCTTGGAGATATAATAGTAAGGATAAAGTTTGGGGTAGCAAGCGCTAAGAAGACATAGACTGGAAGGGCTTGGAGGACATATTTGAGGAGTATGAGGCAGTTACAGATGAATCCTTCTGCGGACAAGTGGATTCCTTCTTGGTCTCTAGACTCCTAAGGCCAAGATAGAAATGTGCTTAACATGGACACTGACATCCTTTTAGATCTAATTGAGCTAAATTAATGAAGAGGAAGAAGAAAAGTGTACCTTTTTAAATGGTGTTTTTCCTCGCAAAATCCAAGTTGAACTTCAATCTCAAGCTCCTCGATAGGTTTTGTAGCACAAAAAAAGATACAACAAACTTCCTATTCTACTGAGATTATCTCAAATATAGATCTATCCACTAGAGACAAGTTCATGTAAAACAAACATAAACTTGAAAGAAACAGGCCAAGCATGTATATATATTAATGAGAACAAATGAAGAGTACTTACAATCCTTTGATGAAGGTGCAACATCTTCTTCCAGATCTCCTTGTCCAACCCCTTTTCTCAATTAATCTACATTGATTATGCTTCAATGGCATCTCGCTTATGGGATCATAAGTTTGGTGTAATTCTCAATCTCCATCTATCCTTTCACCATGAGAGGGCCTCCTTATATAGCCTCGGAGAGGCCTAACCACTTGAGAGATCTTTGAGATAAGTTGAGGATTCCTCTCATTTAGTTGTGGATCTCCCCGAAGACCATGCCTCTACCTCAGATTCGAATCCAACTACCTTTAGATATTGAGGGGATTCTTCCCTGATTTCCTCAAACAAACCAAATTTTGCCCAAAAAAGGCCAGTGCTCCCTAAAAAAGGGACACCAAGCATTGGAACGCTCCCCTAGAAGAGGTTACAGAGCGCCAACGCTCCCTGACAATATGTAGGGGAGTGCTCCCTTCCAAATTTGACTTTTGAGTGGATTTTTTAGTGGCAAAAGTCTTGTGCTCCTTGTCAATTGATTTATCTTCTTCAAGACTAGTCTTTGAGGTGTCTTAGGTGTTTCTATGATGTCACTAGAGAAATGAAATAGACAAGATAATGTTTGTGACACTTGTGACCAATATGATACACTTACGATATTTGTAACGATGACACTAGCCATCATTGCAATGAGTGATTTTAATGTGTAACAGAGGTGACCAGGAATATTGATGGAGCAAAAGGAACACAAAGAGATTTTTTTCCAAAAGATAGAAAGCATAGTGTCCCAAGAGGTATTTCTTAGCGGGTTGTCAATCATGGCGATTCCAAGGTATTTGGAGGGGAGGACACTATGGGTAAACCCCAGTAACTGCACAATGTGGTGTTGGATCTGGATCGGCATATTGAAGAAGGAAATTTGGAATTTGGAGAGGTTGAATTCCATGCTAGAAGCATCGCAGAAAAGGTTGATAATAGAGTGGATGCAGAGAGATTCTCGTGTTGTAGGTAGATATTCCATGGGGGGTGAGACCAAAGAAGGATTTATCTGTGATGGCTTCTTTAATGGCTTGGCTCAACCCTTCCACCATTATGATGAGAAGGAAGCATGAAAGTGGATCCCCTTTCCTTATTCCTTTAGGGAGAGAGAAAGGTTTGGAGGGGACACCATTGACCAAGATGGAGAATAGGGTTGACGAGGTGAGATTGACTATCCAAGAGACGCACGAGGGATCAAAACTAAAGGAGAGACAGGTTGATTTCATGTAGTTCCAACTTAATTTATCAAAGGCTTTAGAGAGATCCAATTTTAGAAGCATACCTGGATATTTGGTCATATGAAGTTAGTGGATTACTTCGTGAGCCAAAATGAGACTATCCAGAATTTGTCTTCCCTCCACATGGCCTGATTGTTCTGGAGAGATTATGAATGGAAGAATATGTTTAAGGCACTTGGTGATGATCTTCTTAAGATGTTTATAGATTACGTTGCAAAGAGAAATAGATCGGAAGTGCGAAGGGGAGGTGGCTTTGTTCTCTTTGGGAATGAGAGTGAGAAAGTTAGCGTTGAGGGCTTGAAGGCCCTGCCTAGATCTTTTGGAATCCTCTATAATTTCCCATAAATCTTCACGAATGATGCTCCAACAGTGATGGAAGAAGTCTGAAGTAAACCCATCCGACCGAGGAGATTTACCTAGTGGGGTGTCCCTTAGGGCTTGATAAACTTCTTCTTGAGTGATAGGGCTCATTAAAACCTCATTCTTCTCTTTCGTGACCCCCTTAGGGATGTGTTTGAGGATAGAGTCAATCGCAAGGGATCTATCTATGGGGGGTTCCGTAAGAAGGTTTTTGTAGTAAGAGAGTAATTGTGTTTCTATATCTGCATGTTTTTGAATTTCTAGTCCTGGTTCCAAAACCAGGTGAGTAATGTGATTTGTTTGTCAATGCTAGACTATTGATCTATGCAAAAATTTGGCATTTTTTCCCGCTCTTTGAGCCAATGGATGTGATATTTCTGTCTCCATGGGATTTCTTCTTACGCCCATCTTTCTGCCAATTGGTTTTTAAGTAGAGCCTTTTCCTCCTTTAGAGAATCAATGAGGCCTTGAGATTTGACTTGTGGTTGGAGGCTTTGTATTTACTGATTGAGGATTTCCTAAGCATGAATGATGTTTCCAAAAGTGGACTTATTCCAAAGTTTCAGATGTTTCTTGAGATTTTTTAGCCTTTGTTGAAATCTATACATAGGAGTGCCTGTTGGGATAGTAGCTTCTTCCCATCAAAGCTTTATGTTATCTTGGAAATCTAGGTGTGTCAACCTGAATTTTTCAATGTGAAAGGGTTTCCTGCCTAGGGTGTCACTGATGTTTATCAATAGGGGAATCAACCAGTGATTCAATCTTGGAGTGTCAATCACAGTGGGATTCCAAGCCAGTCCATCCAACATGATGGGTTATGAAATTAAAAAATGGTCTAATATACTGGAGTCCTGATGTGTCCCCGAGCATCTATTGGACCAAGTGAAGGGACCATTGTTTGTTTCTATAAATTATATTCAACAGGCCAATGGTTTGGTGGAACCACTCGCTGTCATTTCCCATCATGTGTGTGCCCCTTTTTTTTTCCTCCAAAATTTTTATCATATTGAAATCTCCCCCAAGGATCCATATTTGAATGCCGATGAGATTGAAAATCCATTCTAAATGATGAAGGAATTGTTCCTTGTCTCCTGGTCTTGCGGGTCCATAGAGATTTATGATGAATTCGTGTTTGTTTGAACCTATGAGGTGGAAGGAGGCTGTGATGGTCTAGTTAGAGGAAAACCATTAATCGAGCAAAACCATGACTGGGCTCCAGAGCACGTACAACCCTCTCACAACCCCCTTAGCATCAATTTCAACAAGATTGCCTTGTTTCCAACATTTTTTAAGAATTTTTGAAGCTTCCTGTCCCGCGAATTTTGATTCTTGCAAAAGAAGAATGTCTAGTTGTTCCTTCATTATCCTTGCTCGAAGTAGTCCTTTCTTATTTATTGTGTTGAGACCCCTTATATTATAGGATAGCATCTTCATGAGGACGATGAGGTTAAGAGGGGAGGAAATTTTTCTGAGATCAGATGGATATGGCCTGAGTTCACCAAGAAATTTCCCACATCTTGAATGAGCTGATGTTTTGGTTTCCTGCCTCTTTTTTTCTCATCTTTTGTAGGTTTTCACTTATCCTTCGACCTTCCCTTTTGTATTCTGAGATTTGTAGTAGCACGGGTTGATCCTCCTGCTGATGAGTTTAGAAAGACTTTGTGTACCTTGTGTAGCTGATCTGGTGGTATAGTGTAGAGCTATTGTTTTCGGTAGACTTGTTCCAGGTGTGCCATATCTATT
>JZKD02S0299022.1:7042-27750 GCA_000966675.3 Picea glauca | reverse complement strand
TTTGTTTTGTCAGGATCCTCTGGATTGGATTTACTGGGGTTATTTAAAGGACATTCGCGGAAGAGGTTACCATGCTCATGGGATTTCTTGCAGTGGAAGGGGATCATGGATGATTTTAAGGATGGAAATTTATTTTAAAATTTAGAAACTTTGGCGAATCTTACTAATCCTTCATATGTCAACTATAAAAGTTTTGCAATATTTTTGTAAAAATATTCAAATTTATAAGTATTATATATATATTTTTATAAAAGTTTGGTGTTTTTTAAGGTAAAATAATTTTATCCTATATAATTTGGGCGAATCATTTTTAAAATAACGAATCTCGTTTTTGGAAAAACCATGGAAAATTAGCCCATGAGCGAAATTTAGCCCCTAAAATCATCCCCGAAGGGGATGTGCTCATAGTCTAGGGTTTGGGACCATTCTTCATCCTGATAATCTAGGGTTATGGCTCCAGGAAGAGGTTTTGATATATTAAAATTGACACAGATTCAAGCATAGGTAATATACCTTCGTTGTTTTGTTGCCTCCGAAGATTTGACATAAATGCCAACCATGTTGTTGATACCTGCAAGTATTTCTTCCAGCCAGAACTCTTGAGGAAGTGAGTATTCCTTCTCGAGGATGAACCTTTTTGTCCAGAAATAGAGAAAAAGACCTGCCAAATTGTAGAAGTAAGAACCTCCTTCAAAGATTATGTTTCTATCCTCTAGATTGTGCAAGATGATAGTGAAGAATCCTTTTGATACAAGTTGGAGTTCATGGTGGCCCTTGGGCTTCCACCAGTGTTGAATACATTTGACTAAATCCTTTTCCGATGGTCATAATCCCAGAAATTTCCCTCTCCGGGTGAAATCCCTCATATATTGTTTTTGGTCTTCTATTCTTGGAGAGATGATAGTATATTTGGGATCTATCGGGGCCTGTGGGATGCATTTTCCTATTTCCTAGGTGCAATCCATTTTTGGGTGGTTAGATTCTGGATCTATTTCCATCAGTTTCCCCTTTGACATATCTTCCTCCCAGATAATGTGTTGCATTTCAACTAGAAGTTCAAAGGTCGTGCACTTGAAATGTTTGAATCCTTGCTCCAGAGCCATGACAGAGCTGTAATAGGGGCCCATAGCCCCCCCTACCTCGACCTCCATGGCTGTAACAGGATGCAAGGAAGCATGCACAGGGTTCGTGATTGAAACCCTAGCAGAGCAATTTTTTGAAAATCAAGTTTTGGGCAATTTTTACCCTGTCATATTGGTAATGTTAAGGAACAAGAATGAAAGTTTTATTTTTAAACCAAATGAATTTTTATCATATTTTTGTCTTATATCCTTATAGTTTTATTGAAATTTCAAGTGTAGGCATTGATTGGATGTAAAATTGAATTATGCATCCAATGAAAACCTACTCTATATACCTTTGATTCATCCACGGTGAGATAAATAGGAAATACATGGAAAACATGTTTCTTTTTTTAGAAACAAAAAAATTTCATGTAATTCTAGTCTATCTCATTATGGGTCTATCAAAAGTATGAAAACTTGGTACTCATTGGATGCATAATTTAATTCTATATCCAATAATCTTCTACACTTGAAATATGAGTGAACCTATAAGGAGATAAGTCGAAATATGATTAAAAAAAGTAGTTTCTTTCATTCCCTTTGAAAATTCATAACTCTTATTTTATTATTTTAACTATTATTTTATTATTTTACTTAGAAGGCCCATTATAGACCTCAAATTTATCCTAATGTGACTACCATCGACTCAACATGATGCGTCTCTAAAAATAAAAAGTATGCAGACAATATTGTAGAGGAATGCAAGGATATCTTCACTTCACCCATAGGGGTGCCTCTACACTACTAGGTAAAACATTCAATTGATTTGATACTTAGTGATCCTTTAACTAATGCCCGAGTACATAGAAACTCTCTCTTGGATAATGATGAAATAAAATGTCAAATCCATGAGCTCATCCAAAAGGGGCATATTGTACCAATCTCCTCAACTCGTGGGAGCCCAATTGTATTGGTTAAGGAGAAGGATGAGACAAGATGACTATGTATTAATTATAGAGACCTAAACAAAATCATATTTAAGAATGAATACATGGTCCCCTATATTGACGATATTCTTGATCATATTAAGGGTGCCAAGTTATTTAGTAAGATTGATATGAAGTCAGGATACCACCAGGTCTACGATTGAAAAAATAATGTATGGAGACCACCTTAAAGTCTAAAGAAAGCCTTTTTGAGTGGTTGGTCATGCATTGTTCCTTGACTAATTCTCTATAAACATTCATGAGAATGATGGATTACATATTTCGTTCATTCACAAACTCTTTTTTGGTCATGTATTTGGATGAAATCCTAAATTTCAATAGAACTCAGGTAGAACATTTGCAGCACATTCAATATATTCTGAGCACTCTGTTGACACGAAGATTAAATTTATCCACCCTTTAAAAATGAAACTTCATCTTTTCCTGAGCCATGGAGCCGCCCTTAGTCTAAAATAGAAAGGAGTCAGGATCACCCATTCCTTTTTGGGTTTCAAAATTCGGTTCTTCTCGAGTTGTGATCTTCAACTATCCCTTTTTCCCAGCGATGAAATCCCGAAGCCATTTCAAAATATTAAGAAATATAAAGTAAAAAGGGGGAAGAAATGAACATTACTTTTTCTGATGTTTACCAAAAATAACTCTTTAATTCGTAATTAATCAAATCCCTAAGCACAATTATCTCTCCCTCAGTCTTTCACGATTCGATTTTCTCTCTGCTAAAGCATTTTCAAACTCTTCTCCTTCGAAATCCCGGTCCTTGATTTTCTGAAAAGTAAAAATTAAAATGTAATTGTCCACTAATCATGATTAATTAAAGTTTTTTAATGCGAATGATTAGCGCCTCGCTAATCCCATCACAATTTCGTGATCCGGGGTTTACTTGTGACATATCCCCTGACGGTAGGATCCCTAAAGTTCCAAAATGCGAAATCGTATTTTCTTTAAACAAACCCTAATATTAAAAGATTAAGTTGTTTTCAAAACATGATTAATGATGACTAAGCTGCTTTTTTCTTTTTGAGAATTAAGGAAGGTAGTGATTTTTGGGTTTTCAGTTTCGAAATCGTCGATATACGACAGTATTAATAACGGGTAAATGAAAATATTTTTGACATGAGTTCATATTTCTAAGCATATATTTCAAATTAAAGCATTTATTTTTCATCGATTGTATCATTACGCTTGCTACAACACAAATTTAGAGATTAATAAAGGTCTTGTGTGTCAAAGTTCATTCTTAACCTTTACCTCTGTGGTGAGTCACATTTGTCCAGTTTTATACACTTTTCTCTATAAATAGGTTTCTGGTCTAGTATAACCACCATGGCGTCCAAGAAGGCCACCAAGAAAAATGAGGAAGTTGCAGAGGTCTCAAGTCCAGACGGAGATGTTGTATCTGATACAATATCGTATGCCATCGATTCCATAAAATCCTGGAGGCAGATTTTCGAAACTCTCGATTATGAGATTAAGAACTTCTCCCATGATGCCGACAACAAAATCCAAGATATAGCAGAGTCTGAACTTCACAAGGTGGCTACACGACCGTGACTCCTAACTTACAATGACATGATCAGTTGGGATTTAGAGTGAGCGGACGTGCAGACGGGTAGCATTCTGGATAGTCGAGGGGTTGTCATAGACTCCTTTAGACCAGAACATATACAAGTAATGTATAAACTGTCTTCCTGTCCCAAATACATTTATAATAAATATTTCGTCAATGAGTTCCATAGGAAAGAATGTTTTGAATCAGACCAAACGTATCTTGACATAATAAAAGACTAGTGGAGAAACAAAGAAAAATTCAAGGCCGACACACATGGTGTTTACGCCACATCGTATTTAAACAAGTATATGGTTTATGTGGTGATGATGTTATGTAGGCGTTTTGGTAAGGAATGTCCTACCACTTCCCAGCGGAATGGGTACCTCTTTTTCATAAGGCCGCAGAAGGTGACAACTTCAATTGGGATAAGATTTTATCCGATAACATAGTGAGAGAGGTTATGTAATACTAGACTACAAGATTAAAAGGCCAAACAATAGCCTTTTATATGTCTGTATACATCATGGATTCTATACTATTCTCAACTACTTTCCCTTTGATGAATTGGAGTTGGAATCTGACTTACCCAGAGCCTATTCATGAATATCATTCTAAACTTTGGGAAGAAAATGCCAAAGATTCATTCTATGATATTTTTCATTTCGTGGTAATACCACTACACCAGATTCTATATGACTGTGCACCCCCCTGCATTTCAAATTTGTTCATAGGGAGCCTTCAGGAAATTGATGACCCGTTTATAGAGGATAATTTCTCCTACATCAGAGTTTTCGGATGTTCGATTCCTCCACATGTGCTCCCAAAATTCCTCCCTGACAAACTAGTGTGAAGGGAGGTAGCTTATCAAATAGTAATGAGTGTAATCAGAATAGAATTAAAGACAGCTCAAAAGAAATCTTGGCCTATTTTTCCCGTTCAGATTGGAAAATTTTTACTTCTCAACTTGGGTCATTCCAAGGTTGAAGCGATAGCACTAGAGGGGGTCAAATTGGTATACCTCGAGCAGAGGAAGCATGATCCTTACCAGTTAGTGGGGAAACACATGGCCCACTGCAATATGAAAGCATATGAACATGAGGACTCCCCTTGGGATGACATGTTCAAAGGGACTAAGACTTATAAAGAGGTGTTAGAATGAGTACAAAAATTTTTGTCTGACTTGCAAGCTAGTTTTCAGACCTTTTAGAAGCATAGACAGAGTGGTCTGCCCAAAGTACTGCAAGAAGAATCAATCACCCTTCCCCAAGAAATAGGAAATACTCCCCCAGGCTTCGAACAGAAAGGAAAGGAGAAGGGAAATCCCAAAAAAGTCCCACATGATACTGAAAGGCGCCCACAAAATAAAGAGGCCTTACAGAAAAAAAAAACTAGAGACGGAAGAAGAGAGGAGGTCTGGGATACCTCCCAAGTCTAGTAAGCTTACTCCCCCTTCATCACCTGTTGTTGATGTCAATATGCCTAAGGAAACAAAAGGGAAAGGATCTATAGAGCTAGGAAGTCCCATAGCTTCCTTAACCACCTTATAGTCTGCCTTTGGATTCCCACAGATGGGAGCCATATTTGTTGATAAACTCACCTCTATCTCCATAGATGAGATTCCTCCTTCTAATTATTTTTTCAGTAGAAAGAGGAAGGTTGTCCTGAAACAAGAGATGTATGTGAAGGAGGGGAGTATGGTAAAAAAACATAAAGTCTTGCTAGATGGACGAAATTTGAAGGAGGAGGATTTCTCTATAGAGATAGCAGGTTTCATGGGAGCAATGGCAACAACAAACTTTTTTACTGTGGGAAACATGAGAATGAGGATAAAGAAGAGTAATAACATGATAGCTCAATTACAGAATCAATTAAAGAATGTTGAGAAGAACATCAAAGAAGAGGTGAGTAAAATCTTGGAGCAGACCAGGGTTGTCAAAAGGTTAGAAATTCAATCACTCTAATCAAGCCTGGATGAAATGAACTAGAGGATACAAGCAAGTCAGGTGCAGGTTGCTCAACAAAAGGAGCATGCAGAATAGTTACAGGATAAGTTAAATTTGATGGAAGGCTAGGTTATAGATTTAAAGGATTTCCAGACCCTCTCGCTGGAAATGCATACAAAGATAGAAGCCGAGAAGCAGAGATTATATTCCAAAATAAGGATCATCCATAATTACTTTCAAGAGGTAAGAAAATATCTTGATAATATTATTTTACTAGAAAAGGAAGCTAGAGCAGCAAGGAATACTTTCCAGAAAGCGGTTGCATGTTCAGGGAATAAAGAGGCGACGAAAAATCTAAAGCTCTCTATCCCAGAACAAATAAAAGGAGACATCATGCTCAAGGTATGGGAAACAAATATATATGAGAGCAAGAAGATAGTCAAAGAAATCAAAGATGAGTGTGAAGGAATCTTCGATTCTTTGGATAAGAAAGCATAAGGCATTGAAAAAAATGGCTGCTCTGAGTCACTGGGGCAGATAAACATTGGAAAACAACAGTTGGACTGCAAAGAAGGTTTGAAGAAGATTCAGATTGAAATTTTACAATTGAAGGAAATCGATGTCAACCTAATAAACAAATGGTTGGTATAGCCCAGTTTAAAATTGCAAGTGATCAAGTTTTCCGACCAAGGTTTTGAAGACCAGTTCCCAAAGGTACAAAGAAAGTTTTATCTATTTGAGACTAAAGATCTTCCAACACATCTTAGAAACTTTGTCCATTTTCTAGAGAAATGTATTGAATGTGTAGCAGCAAAGGAGGGAGAGACTTCTACTAAGAAATGAAGTATCATTTGGAAACTCATACTATTGGAATGATAGATAAACAAAAGTTAATCGTGCAACGGTTAAGGTTGCATTTTTGTAACTATTTTTCTCCTAGAAAGTAGAAGATTGTTAACCATCAAGTATGGATGACCTTGCATAAATATGGGGAATGAAGACTGAAATAGTGGGATTTTTTATCTCTCTGAAAAAACATTGTTGACGAAGTAATTTTGAAGAGACTCTAAATTAATAGAAATGTAGATTGAAGATTCTAGATCTTGTCACTTATGAGTTATGTGATTCCCTGTCATCTCATCTTTCTTATATATGTTTAATTGATGAATGCTTAGCTACAATTTAGTACAACCTCTACTGTGGAAATTATTATTCTTGTTATTTCAAATCATTTACAGTTTTTCCTCTGTATCCATTATCAACAGATACAAGACCTGTAGATGCTTAGATTTCAACATCATATGCTTCATTAATATTTTTCTCATTTCATAGTCTTCTGTTACAATGTGAGATTCCTCTGAAATTGATGCCTCACTTTGCTAATAGATTTATGTTTTTCTCCATATCATGCATGTTTCTTTTCTTTAAAATTTAACCCAGATACAAGAAAAGGCCTACATTTGGTCATACTATTTATTTGTGTTTTGACATCATTCTTGTTACTTTTGGAATAGAGATAACTAGCCTAAAAAGAAAACATAGAACTTTATCCTCCTATACATTCCTCCTTCATGACAGTACTAGTTGCAAGGTAGACTAACATCGAGCCCGGTCTCTCGGATCAAACCAGCATTTCTCTAAATTTATTTAACACTATTTTACAAACAACAAATAACCGGGTTGACTTAGAACGTTCATGGGAAACAATTGAGAGAGGTATCAGTATCTAGGAAAACTGGGAATTTCGATAGAGACAGTTGAGAAACAGACAATAACCTTTACCTTTTTATCAATCTTTTTTCTATTCTTAGCTCCCTCTGTTTTTTTTTTCAAGATGCCTGGACAGTATATTTTAAAGCCTTAAAGTATAAAATTAGGAACAACACACTCTATCATTAAACAATTTATATTCCAGTCTAGAGAAATTGTCATTTGGCATGCAAATAATTCAATATCTACGATACATCATGGATGAATATAGGGTGCATTTAGAACCAACCAAGATTTAAGTCATTCATGATTAGCCAACCCCAATGACTCTAATAAAGCTACCCAACTTATTGGTCTTTGCCAACTTCTACCGTATGTTCATGTTGGGGTTCTCTCATATCACTTGGCCTTTGAGCTAAGTGACCAAGGGTGGAGATAAAGCCAACTTTTCTTTGTATAATTCAAAAAACAAAGAATTGAAGGGTGTGAAACACTGCCTCTACTTGGCACCGATAGTCACTCTACAAAACCTACAATAACCATTCAATATTGATACAAATTCCTCTAACTGAGCTATCGGTATAGTCCTCACTCAACATGGAGATTCAATGGCCTATCAATATGAGACACTCTCTGATATTATTCACATGTATCCCACCTATGAAAAAGATATGGATTCTATTGTGTAGGCATGTTGATAGTGGAAGCACTATGTTTTAGGAAAGGAAGTGATCATCCACACTAATCAAAACCCTTTCCAATTCATGTAGACACAAGGAAAGTTATAGAATGACCACCATCAGAAGTGGTTCATGTACTTCAAACAATTCCACTTGAACATTAAGTAAAAGAAGGGCAGAAAAAACCATGTTGCATACTTCCTCAATTGAACCTCAGTTGTGGTTCTAACCAAACTTATTAACTCATGTGGGAATGAGACCTCCTAGGGGCCCTAATTGTATTATCGTGACCCTGACTTCACTACTACATATCATACCCTAGGTATACGTAAACAAGTTCCAGAATTTCATGTTGAGGATTCACTTTGGCACTATCTGGGCCATTGTTTTTTCCTTCAAGTTAGCATGAAAAGATAATTTTGGAGGAATATTACGGTAGGGTGTCACAAAAATTCAACATGGAGAAGCTATTAGTAGTAATTCAAAAGTATTTGTACTAGACAAAAATATGACAAGATCCCAACATGTATATTAGATTGTGAATTGTATATGCCATTGTTAAACCTACCATTAAGAATAATGGGATGTACACTCCTCTATGTATCCCAAAAAATACCTAGGAGTCAATATCCATGGATCACATGTCATTTTTTCCCTTCACCAAGAGTGGTAATGATGATTTCTTTGTGCTTGTTTATTGATTCTCTAAGATGGCAATTTTGGCATAGTGTAAGAAGAACATCATTGTATCCAAAGCCACTTCTAAGATCTTCTTTGAGTGTGTTTCGATTCATTTTGGGATACCATGGACCAACATTTCAGATAGGGATAGTAGGTTCCTTAGTGAATTTTGGTCCAGCCTATGGTATCTGATGGACACCAAGCTGACCAAAGCAATCGTCTCCCACCCCCAAGAAGATGGACAAACTGTTACACATGAAATTTGCACACCTAGGTACCTTGCCCTAAGTGTCGTAAAGTGTTGTATAAGTGTCGCATACACCTTGACACCATGGAATAACCCATGTCACAATCCCTACTCAATGTGGAGGAGGGATATATTACATGAAGGCAAAGAAATACTAAGTACACATGAATTATTATTAATATTCATGGAAAATAAATTGATTAAGTCAGAAAATCAAGTGCACATGAATTATTATTAATATTCATGAAAAAGCAAGTAATTTAGTGTGAGGATCCAAATCACATTTGGTTTCCTATTTTTTAGGGAAGGCGGAGGATCTCATGGATGGTTGAAATATTTCCTCCTTAAAAATCCTTAAGAGATATTTCCTCCCCAAAATCCTTAAGAGATATTTTCTCCCTAAATATCTTAGAGATCCCTTTCTTAGTGGATTTGATGAGAGATCTTCTCCATGGTGGTTAAACCTCCAAATCCTATATAATGAGGGGTTTCCATGGAGGAGGGGGAATGGATATTGAGAATTATACCAAACTTATGATCTCATGAGTGGTATGTCATTTGGAGCATCAATATTCTGTGTGTGGACTGTTTAAGCAAGGGTTTGGACAAGGGGAACTTGATGAAGCTTCTACACTCACATCTATGGTTGTAAGTTTTCTTCATTGTTGTTCTTATGAATATAATATGCTTGGCCTGTTTCTTTCAATTTTGTGTTTGATATCACATGAATTTATCTCAAATAGATAGATCTATTTCGACCTAATCTCAGTAGATTAGGAAGTTGTTTGTACTTTTGTTTGTCTACAGGGCTTATCAAGGAGCGTAAGATTCAAGCTCAACTCGGATTGTGTAGGGACAAACACTGGTAAAAGGTACTTATTTTCTCCTTCCTCCTCACGTATTAGTTTATATAGATCTAAAAGGAAGTCAGTGTCCATGATAAGCATCTTCTGTCTTAAGAGTTAAGAGTCTATCTCTCAAGAGGAGATCTACCTATCCACAGGGAGATTTTCCTTCAACAGAATTTGGCGACTCCACTAGGGACGAATCAAAACTTTCAGTTTTGGTTTTCCTCATAGACCTTTTCTTACCCTTTGTTGTTTTTAGACCTTGTATGTTTTATTTCATATGTTGATTGACTCCTTACCCCATCACATTCATCTTGATTGCCAAACTTTGACTGAAATTTTGGGTTTTTGGACAATTTTGTGAGCTGTGGAAGCCTGGTGCTCCCCTACCTTGCTATCAGAGAATTGGCACTACCCCTTGGTCTTAGACAGAGAGTTATAACACTCTGGAGCCCCTTACACAAGAGCACCAACCTCTCTTTGCAAAAAATCCTTTCCAAAATTGTCTTCTCTAAAGACTTGTATCTGTTTTTTCACTTGTTGAGCTTCTTTGTGATCCAATGATTCTTCCTGTTGACATTTCACATCCTTATTTCTGAGAAATAAGCACTTTGTTGTTCAGATTTTGTGGCCTTCTTCCTTATTTTGAGTTTTTCTGCTATTGAGAACTTGGAATCAATCTGCTGCTTTCTTCTCTCTTATCCGACTAAGCGGGAACTCTGGTGAAGGGCATCAGAAATATCTGAGTTATCTCATTTGGTTTTTTGAGGTCATTGTTCTTAAGCATCTCTCTTTTGTGTGAAATGTTTGATTTTTCTTTGTTATGTTTTGTTTTCTTTTTGTTTCTTGTTTCAATCATAGCAAGAGGGTGTGCTGTTTGTGTGAAATCTGATCATGCTTGTCCGAATCTCCTTGATCTGAAAGGGTAGTTAGTAGGAGAAGTTTTTGCATTGAATTAATCATCATTCACATACAAACGAAAAATATACATATTAGTGATTGGTTTTCATATTAGAAGGAATTTCTGAAATGTTTCAGCATTTCATTGCATTTGATTGAGAACAAATTGATTGAGGACATTCCATATTAGTGTTTGATAGTGAAAAAGACACTTTGTCTTTCCCTTAAACAGGTGTTCATTGAAAAGAAACAATTTCTTATTATCTTTTATGCATATTTTTGGGAATTGAGTCATCTTTCAATCAATTTCACTTTCATACACCCTTTGAGTAAAGAAAAGCTGTAAAATGAACGCTAATTAAAAATTATCTAGAACATTTTTTGTTTTTAGGATCTTCCACCAACAGTAGACTAGGGTTAGCACTTTGGTTTAGGCTGTGAGTACAACTCTCCAAAGTTTTCAAAACAAACATTAGCATCCTGATCTAGGGAGAGTCAAATCCAATTATCATATTGGCTTTTTGGGATCCCCCTCTCACACAGGGGTTACACACAAGGTCACATTTGAGCGAATTACGAAGATTATCCCTCCGTGGTTCAATTGTTTGTAGTGGTCAGATTGTATATTGGGGATCACTTGAAGGTATACCCATGATTATGTGTGGGAGCCTCTCGAATTTATTTCAGACTTGTTATCCTACCCATACGTTCCAACTGGACTGTCGACTGTACCCGCCCAGGGGCTGACTATGAATTGGTGACCTTAGTAGCCATAATCTTTAGGGTCCCACACAAGGTGACGGTGAAGGGAAGTCTCATTGTACCTGGAATAGATGTTGGTCAAACTCACTCAGGATCCTTGGAGGGTAAATCCACAATTACTGTGTGGAAGCTTGCACCAAGGCGTAAGTCCATTAAGAAGGTTGCCAACGTAATTGATCCACCCGCTCTACCCCTGACCCTTCCTATTTTGATCTTGCGACGTTGGATTTCATCACCAACTAGTGGTTTCATCATAGGAAGGTTTGTTTGATTGATTACTTCTCAGATTCATAGCGTGTGTTGTTTTTTTCACTTAGTGGACCTTAGGTAGAGTCATTGTTAATGGCATTGAATCTCGAGAGTACCGATGGAGGAACCCCTTCTCCTGGGGAAACTTATACCTTTCCTTCATTTGGAAACTTTGGTCCTCCGTATATTGCCACACTGAGTCTTCCAGGACTCACCATCGGATTACCAGTTTGGTTGTTCCCCACTCCGGTGATCCCGAATCCTCCCAATGTTTCAACTGAACCTAAGACTTTAGATGTCATTACACAAGCCACACATCAACCTCATGTCAAATTTTCACCTTCTTCACCCATTAAGTCTCCTTCCATTTCTCCTTCTTCGCCTAGCAAAATCTCTAAAGAAAGTAGCCAGGTCGATAAGAAGAAGAAGAAAAAGAAAGAGAAGAAGAAGAAGAGCCCAAAAAAGACCAAATCTCCAACAGCATCTGATGTTGGATCCAAGCAACCAACTACTATTAATAGTATTGGGGGTGCTGATGAGGTCAACAAGATTAAAATGAAGAATCTGAAACCCAAATTCTCTTGCAGTCTTTGTAAGGGTGACCATTTTTTGAGGGATTTCCCCGGTCTTATCAAGGTCTTAGAAATGTGGTCCTCCACGTCATCGACCTCTGTTGGTCATGCCGATGATACCTTGCTAACTAGTGATGTTAAAGTTGGTAAGAAGAAGAAAACTGTCAAGTTCCCTTTCATGTTATGCAAAGGTGATCATTACTCTCACCTTTGTCCTCGCATGGACGAGGCTTCTTATCTTTTGGAAAATCTTCAACTTCCAAAAGGTTATCGTAAGATTTCCTCCAACCCATCATTAGGTGATGAACTGGTCAATCTCGTTCCATCCCTTATCAGTCTGGTTGATCAGGTGGTCAATCTAGTTTCCTCCTCGATTGAACCAAGAACCCAAGTAGTCGATCCGTTTTCATTCTCGATTGACCCCACTCTCCCATTAGAGAGTGACACTAAAGCGGTCGATCCATTTCCACCTGTCGACCCCATTCTCCCCTTGTTGAATGAAACCCAAGTGGTCACTCCGGTTACATCATCAGTCAATCCCACTCTTCCATTGAGGAGTGCCAAAGTGACTGATCTAGTCCCTTCCTCGATTAGTCCCACCCTTCATCCAAAGAGTGCCAAATTGGTCGATCCGGTTCTGTCATCGGTCGATCCCACTCCTCCTTTGACGAGTGCCAAAGTGGCTAATCTAGTCCCTTCCTCGGTCAGTCCCACCCTTCATCCGAAGAGTGCCAATGTGGCTGATCCATTCCCTTCCTCAGTCAGTCCCATCCTTCATCCGAAGAGTGCCAAAGTGGTTGATCCGATTCCATCATCAGTCAATCCCACTCTTCCTTTGAAGAGTGTCTACGCGGTCGATCTGATCCAATCATCGATCGATCCTACTCTCCCTCTAGAGAGTAACCCCAATACTGCCCATGTTTTTCTTGTTGATACAAAATCTACCATGCCGGGGGGAATTCCTCCTTCTCTCGTGAAACCCCCTCCAAGTAATGAGGCCATCCTTTTTGATTGGGGTGCGCTAACTAGACCTCATCTTCCCTCTCACATTCCTTTCCAAATTACAATACAGGTTTGTGGTCGGGACGTTCCTCAAATGCTGATAGATGAAGGTGCATCTATTAGTATTTTGTCTTTTGTTGCTTGGTACGCTTTGGGTTGTCTGCAACTTGCATCGGTTACATAGAATCTGTTAGCTTTTAATAGAAGAACTATTCAACCTTTAGGGACCCTCCCTCAGTTTCCCGTAACTTTGGGAGGGAAAACTATATTTATTGATGTCATGGTAGTTCGAGATCCCTTGGATTTCGCTTTACTCCTTGGGTAGGATTATGTCTATTCCATGAAAGCTATTGTGTCCACTCTTTTCTGTGTGATATCTTTCCCTCACGATGGAAGAATTTTCACTATTAATCAACTTTCATTCATCGGTCCTGACGAGATTACCTCCCTAAATGGTTCTTATATGCAGACAGTATCGCCCCTGCTACATGTCAATTATGTGGCATTGTCTCCAATGACTTCAAATTCTTATGATTTAGATCTGGTAGTTGACATGGTGATCTCTTCGGTAGGGATATTTGAGCCTGATCTCCTTACCCCTGTTGCGGCCCTCAACATGTGTTCCTTCCAGAGTGATTATCTTCCATCCAGTGAATATCTCTTGGAATCCATGACCAAGTTTTGTCCCTTGACACGGTGTCCTTCTAGAGAATTATCCTCTTGGAAGCCATGATCAAGAAGAAGCTATGAGCACAATTTCTCTTCTCTGTGGCAAGCTCGTTAAAAAATGAAACATAGGTCATGAGCATAGTTTCTCTTCTCTGTAGCAAGCTCATTAAAAAATGAAACAGAGGCTCTGAGCATAGTTATTTTCCTATATCAAGCTCATTAAAAAATCAAACAGTCACCTCTCTTGAACCTTCTTTTCATCCACCCTTCTCCTTTTTCTCATCTACTAGAGAAATTGGTGACAACCTCAAAGTCGGTGAATGAATTGAAGCTTGGAGGGCATATCTCTAGCCTTTGATGATCATTCTGGAGTTAATCCACTAGCTTTCAAGTTGGGGGCATACCGAGCTTAGTCTTTGTTCTTTCTCATGCTCGTAAATATATGAGAATGCATCCAGGTAAAATTTTATCTCTTTTCAGACTTGTATGGATACACGAAAAAGGAACCCCTTGGAGTCTCCTTTAAGCTCTTTCTAGACTCTCTAAACATGAAAAGATCGTCGAGTGATATTTCTTCCTTTCCTACTCATTAAAAGGTTTGAAAGGGCATCTTTCAAGTGATAATTTATCTCTTTTTCGGCCTCGTGAGACTAACATTACAAAAAAGGACAACATTGGAGTCATCTTTAAGTTCTTTTCAGACTCTCTAAACATGAAAAGATTGTTGAGTGACCTTGTTCTCTTCATGCTCCTTAAAGTATTTGAAGAAAATGTCTGTTGAATGATATTTTATCTCTTTTTCAGTCTCATCAGACTAATTTATGAAAAAGGAACTGAGAGAGTTCTCTTTTAAGTGTTTTTCCAGACTCTATAATCATGAAAAACCTTCGAGTTTACCTTCTCTGGACTTGTTAACCATCATACATTTAAGGGCCCATACGGGATTGAACCCTTACTTCTTCCAGTTCGTTAAACAAAGGAAGAGGGACTTACTGAAGGTAAGTTAGATCGAGCATGTGTTACCCTCCTCGAGCTCGTTAAATTAAAAAGAGTTACTCATGTATCTGGAGGGGGGGGAAATTGAAGGAAGCAAGCCAAGCAATTTTTGAAAACATTACCAGTAACTCTTAGAGTCTCCCTTGAACACGACACTTTGTATTTGCACACATCTTAATCCACTGAACCTCTACACTAAACCAATCCTCTGAGTTTTTCTTACTCCTTTGGGTCACCCGACGAAAGTCACAGTATCCATTGCATCATAGTGTTTTGGTCCATGTCATGTTTCTGTTGTTGTGCCTCAGTGTTCAAGGGAAGTATCTGCCTCGAGAGTCAACCATCAAAAATATCTTGTCTCAATACCTGTGTCATTCCATGTTCATTTGATCTACCAATTACATCTCTATGTCTATTTCGTGTCGTTGATGGGGAATACATCAAGGCCCTCCTTCGACGAGTCTATTCCTATCAAATTCAACACATTATCCAGGAACTAGACTTAGAAACCAATTAGTACTTTGGGACTTGCATGCCTCAATGGAAGGCCTCCTCATGTTTGACAGTGGGTTTACATCATTGATCTCTGATCGGATGATTCCACGGATGTTCGACTTCAGCTCATCCATTCACATTTGTTGGAATGTACTAGAGTACCTTGGGAATCATTGACATCAATGGTGATTTCCCTCGCTCTTGTTAATGGTTTACATCATTGACCAGTAATCAAGTGGTTTATGCCATGTTTGACATCAGGACATCTATTCACATGGTTAGACTTGTACTACATCGGGATCGGTAGGAAGACCCTAGGTTGAGTGATCACTCTGATATGTACTTTTTCCAGGTTGCGAGGAGTTTCTCTTGAACCATGACACATATACTGTCACATAGATCCACTTTGTATTGGTCATGGCTATGTCTTGTCATCTCGTGGATCCACTGTGTATTCCTCATGGCTATGATCAGTTCAGGTCATGGGAGTATAGATCCACATTGTATCTTCAGTGGCTATACCTTTTTATCAATATAATTATAGATCCGCAGTGTATTTTATGGTGACCATATCTTGCAAGTCTTGATCACCCAAGCATAGGTATGCCTGCCTTGGGTTTGAAGCATGTCATAATATTTGTTGGATGTTTGTGTATAGCTTCTATCAGGTTCTCCGAGTCCACACTCTTTCTTTAAAGATTTGTAAATTGTTTCGGCCATCATTCTCTCTTCTGACCTCACACTTTAGGGGGCATTCTGTTACACATGAAATTTTCACACCTAAGTACCTCGCCCTAAGTGTTGTAAAGTGTTGTATAAGTGTCACATACACCTTGACACCATGGAATAACCCATTTCACAATCCCCAGTCAATGTGGAGGAGGGATATATTACATGAAGGAAAAGAAATACTAAGTACACATAAATTATTATTAATATTCATGGAAAAGAAATTGATTAAGTGAGAAAATCAAGTGCACATGAATTATTATTAATATTCATGAAAAAGGAAGTAATTAAGTGTGAGGATCCACCTCACATTTGGTTTCCTATTTTTTAGGGAAGGTGGAGGATCTCATGGATGGTTGAAATATTTCCTCCTTAAAAATCCTTAAGAGATATTTCCTCCCCAAAATCCTTAAGAGATATTTTCTCCCCAAATATCTTAGAGATCCCTTTCTTAGTGGATCTGATGAGAGATCTTCTCCATGGTGGTTAAACCTCCAAATCCTATATAATGAGGGGTTTCCATGGAGGAGGGGGAATGGAGATTCAGAATTATACCAAAATTATGATCTCATGAATGGTATGTCATTTGGAGCATCAATATTCTGTGTGTGGACTGTTTAAGCAAGGGTTTGGACAAGGGGAACTTGATGAAGCTGCTACACTCATATCTATGGTTGTAAGTTTTCTTCATTGTTGTTCTTATGAATATAATATGCTTGTTCTATTTCTTTCAATTATGTTTTTGATCTCACATGAATTTGTCTCTATTAGATAGATCTATTTCGAACTAATCTCAGTAGAGTAGGAAGTTGTTTGTACTTTTGTTTGTTTACAGGGATTATAAAGGAGCGTAAGATTGAAGCTCAACTTGGATAGTGCAGGGACAAACATCGGTAAAAGGTACTTATTTTCTCCTTCCTCCTCACACATTAGTTTATCTATATCTAAAAGGAAGTCAGTGTCCACGATAAGCATCTTCTGTCTTAAGAGTTAAGAGTCTAGCTCTCAAGAGGAGATCTACCTGTCTGTAGGGAGATTTTCCTTCAACACAAACAAGCATGGTCAATAGGGTGATTGTACATATCCTACACATGTAAAACTCTAAGAATCCATGTACATGGGATGATGTCCTTCCATATGTTCAAAATAGCGACAATATATCCCTCCATAGCTCCATTGGCCACATCGTTTTCCAGGTGTGCTTGGGGTTCCAACCATTGGACCCCATTAATGTAGCTCTTCCCATTACATATTCACATGAAGAGTCCTCCCATTATCATATTGAGGAACATCGAGTAGCCAAATTTTTTGAATGGGTCTATCACATCCATCAATAAGGTCATTATATTCTACAAATCGCCAATGTAAATTACAAGTAGCGACATGTACAACATTAAGTTACACACATGTTTGAGGTTGGAAATAAGGTGTGGTTGCATTTGTGTAAAGAGTGTGTCACAAACCCACACAAGAATCTTAGACCACTCTGATATGGGACTTAAACCATCATAAAGGATGCGGGTGAGAACAAATTTGAATTTAATATTGTTCATTTCCTTGGCTTGCACTCACTATTTAATGTAGAGTTGCTTTGACCATATTTTCCACCCCTAGAACTCAATCTTGACTACATTGAGAAGGATACAGTTGATAAAATAAAGGAAAATAATATGAAGGGAACCCTCTAGCATAACATATGACTCTGTCAGGTTTTTGAAGCAGGACAACTTCTTTGCTAAGGCAAGTGGCTCACCAGGAGTGAAATCACACAAAAGTTTCCCTATGTAACGAGGGAACTTAATGTAATTGTGACCATTACTTACTAATGGGGGAGGACTAATCTAGGTGGACATCAGTGGCCACCCACCTCTTCCATTNGCGTGGACTGTTTAAGCAAGGGTTTGGACAAGGGGAACTTGATGAAGCTGCTACACTCACATCTATGGTTGTAAGTTTTCTTCATTGTTGTTCTTATGAATATAATATGCTTGGCCTGTTTCTTTCAATTCTGTTTTTGATCTCACATGAATTTGTCTCTAATAGATAGATCTATTTCGAACTAATCTCAGTAGAGTAGGAAGTTGTTTGTACTTTTGTTTGTCTACAGGGCTTATCAAGGAGCATAAGATTGAAGCTCAACTCGGATAGTGCAGGGACAAACACTGGTAAAAGGTACTTCTTTTCTCCTTCCTCCTCACACATTAGTTTATCTATATATAAAAGGAAGTCAATGTCCACGATAAGCATCTTCTGTCTTAAGAGTTAAGAGTCTAGCTCTCAAGAGGAGATCTACCTGTCTGCAGGGAGATTTTCCTTAAACACAAACAAGCATGGTCAATAGGGTGATTGTACATATCCTACACATGTAAAACTCTAAGAATCCACGTACATGGGATGATGTCCTTCCATATGTTCAAAATAGCTACAATATATCCCTCTGCAGCTCCATTGGCCACATCATTTTCCAGGTGTGCTTGGGGTTCCAACCATTGGACCCCATTAATGTAGCTCTTCCCATTACATATTCACATGAAGAGTCCTCCCATTCTCATATTGAGGAACATCGAGTAGCCAAAATTTTTGAATGGATCTATCACATCTAACAATAAGGTCATTATATCCTACAAATCACCAATGTAAATTACAAGTAGCGACATGTACACCATTAAGTTACACATAGATTTGAGGTTGGAAATAAGGTGTGGTTGCATTTGTGTAAAGAGTGTGTCACAAACCCCCACAAGAATCTTAGACCACTCTGATATGGGACTTAAACCATCATAAAGGATGTGGGTGAGAATGAATTTGAATTTAATATTGTTCATTTCCTTGGCTTGCACTCACTATTTAATGTAGAGTTGCTTTGACCATATTTTCCACCCCTAGAACTCAATCTTGACTACATTGAGAAGGATACAGTTGATAAAATAAAGGAAAATAATATGAAGTGAACCCTCTAGCATAACATATGACTCTGTCGGGTTTTTGAAGCAGGACAACTTCTTTGCTAAGGCAAGTGGCTCACCAGGAGTGAAATCACACAAAAGTTTCCCTATGTAACGAGGGAACTTGATGTAATTGTGACCATTACTTACTAATGGGGGAGGACTAATCTAGGTGGACATCAGTGGCCACCCACCTCTTCCATTGACTCAACAAAGTTCTCCATCTTGGTATTTGTTTTATGTACAACATCTTAGGTCCTAAACTTCCATGGCCATTTTGAGGCATTAAATGATGTTTTTTGTCCATTCAAGGGATTAGGGTGGTCACGTCCTTCCTAGGCATGCCAAGAATCATAATTCTCATTTAGATCCATTTGATGAGATATTGTACACCCCAAACAAAGATTGTATGAAAAAATTGTGCCCCAGGGAAGTTGGTTTATCAACTAGCCACCTTGGGGTCCACAATCCTTTTGATAATTCATCTCCTAGGGTTAGAGTTTTGGATCTTAAGGGTTTTTTCCTCTTAGTATTTAGTACCTTATGTTTAAATTTCATTTTTATCCTTTTGTAATGTCTTCTTATGAAAGTTCATACCTAATGCCTCTCTCTTGATAAATAAGCTACTACCATTCTAGTTAGTTTGTATTTCTTTGTATTTTACAGTATTCACATATTTCACTCATTAATAAAATTTGGTTTTAATTGTATTATTATTCTCTCTAAAATATTTATGTGTTTGATTCCATTCATATTATGTCCTTTCATTTCTTTCTCTATATAATTCACATCAACATGTCATGCAATTAAAAAATTGAGACATGAAGACTTGGGAAATGATGGATGGTGTAAATGGGTGTGGTAACAAACTAAAGTGGGAATATTTGGAAAGGCAGTCAACTACCACCATAATGACCGATTTTTTTTCCTACTTTAGGGAGGCCCACTATAAAATCCATGGAGATGTTAGTCAAGATATAGGTTATAATGCCTTGAGGGTGTTCAATATTTCACCCTTGTTTTGTCAACATGCTTCAGATTCAACTACAAAAGAAAGAATGCCCTTTTTCATCCTTCCTAAAATAAGGATTATCCCCAAAAGTGGGCCCATAATATGGAAAATATTCACTTCCAAGCGAGGGAAATGACAGAGGAATATTTCTCCCACCCCATGGGACACCTTTCAAAGGAGTTGAAGAAATCCCCGCACCACCACTAGGGTTAGAAAAAAAAATTGGAACTAGCTGAGACATGGGGCATGCCCATAGTCGAAATCCCAAATGAAAAATAATTTGGAAAAAATGAAGACGATGGTGTCACACTCATGGGATTAGTGGGACCATTAATCAGAGGTACAAAACTACTAACTAACAGAGTCATCATAGATTGAGTCACATTTTTGTTTCCAGGTAGTGGAGAAAGAAGGAGAGACTCCTCCCATGATGATAGCTAACGTGGGGGTATGAGGACCCTCGAAACCTGATAGATCAGTGGTCCTGTTGTTAAGACTTGATTTTTAATACATTTTTGCAATGATGGATGTCCCTCTTCCACCAACTGCACTTCCTTATTTCCACGAGTTTGCATCTTCTACCACTACATTTATTTTCTTTTAAGGTGTATTATGTAAGAAGCTCTACCATGTAATTGATTAATATTT
>JZKD02S0299011.1:6975-19970 GCA_000966675.3 Picea glauca | reverse complement strand
TTGTTTGTTTCCAGAAGTCCCAGGAGGAACACACAGACACTTTGCGCAGCACTTTTGACAGAAGAACATGCACGGCTTTCTGTGAGAAGTTGCCGAACACCGATATGAACACCTTCCCCCGCATTCTACATTATTTTTCAATCACAATACAATTTTTTTCTATCAATCTAAGTGTAAAAGTATTACTAATTTTCTTAGAAGAAGTTTGATATAAAAGAAAAGACAAATAGATGGAACCTGAGGGACGAAGACTGCCCTCGCCATACTGGCTCTGAAAGCAATGGACCACTCGTCAATAAATTACTTAAAAAAAGACAACTTCTAACCATCTAGTAGAGTGTTGGAGCGGTGAAATTTTTATTAATCTGAGTCGATGGTAAAACAGCTACATAAGAAAACGAGAGAGTATTAAAAGTATGAGCTTACTGGCTTCTGCTCCATGAAAGGATTCGCGTTACTGTGTGGTAGCACTGCCTGCAAAATCAGACAGTATATTGTTATGACAGTCACTAGCTACATGAAATGATATATGCTTTACTTGATTGGCCTTAAGACCGATCTGTTATTATCTGTTGTAACCTCGTACCTCAATATTCCATATGAAGAGAGCGAAAGTAGTAATCAGCAGGACAGCAAACAATAGAAGGCGCGCCATGGGAAAGAAACAAAGCCTCCTGCAAAAAGTTAGTAGCTCACTCGACCGGGTTGATATGAAGTGAGGAGGAGGAGCAATATATAGAATATTGGACCGACAAGACTCTAACCAATCAATGACTACAATTTATTGAGAATTTAATGAGAAGACTTCTAATTAGGGTTCGTCGTATGAAAGTAAACCGCGTGTCCAAACTTTCAATATAACCAGGTGTTCATTGACACGGAAGCTCGCTCCATTGGATTTTCATCTTAAACACAACGCAGTCCTCGGAATCTCTGCCCGACAAACCTGAGAATATATCAATGCAAGTAAATCAAAGGTGTCACGGGCTATTGAAGAAGATCTACATATCCTTGACCGTGGAACACCGACTGTTTGGAACGTATGACCTTTTTCATCAATCTTGTCGTATGGAGTTCATATCGTTTGACTGGATCATGTGGGTGGAATTCGAACAGTTAGCATGGGAGTGAATTAACTCGCATACCCATGCCCCCGAAGCACAAACAAGTCAACGCTTATAGTGTAGAATTTTTTAGGCGTTGGCTAAACATTTTACTTTTTGAGTTTTTTGGTTGGAATAGGGTGATGTAAATTTGGACAAAATCTCTATTTTCTGTTGTTTAAATTGTATTTATGAATTCATAAATTGATTCAGCCTGATGAAAAATTCTTGGAGCACATCATACAAACTTAGTCACTCAAATCTGCAATCTAACCATTCATCACTAGATTTCAGGCAAATCAAACAGAAAAAGTTGTCGCAAAACCTCCAAAAGATAGAATCTTTAGACTACTTTTTTATATAAGTATATTGTATTGGTTTCATGAGTAGCATTACAATGGTACATTACTCATTTCAATGTATGAAGGAGAAAATTTATTTAGTTCAAAATATGTTATTTAGTTCAAAATATGATTGATAGGTATTTGTTAGTAAGTGTTTGACACAATTGTTATTAAAATCATTAAATACTATTAAATATAGTAACGTGGACTAAGTTGAACATTTTATGTATAGGATTATGATTACAAGATAGAAGTTAAGCTACAAAGAACATAAGTGTGCCTCTTCTTTTTTCATAGTGAGACATAAGCAATATCCTTCATTTTTTTATAGTGTTCAAAGGAGAATGATGGTGCTATTTGCATTCCTTCTATAGCAGTAGTGTGTGACATTGTTGTGAAGGTTGAGCCTTGATGTTGAGTGTTTCCAATGTTAATGGTAGACCTTGTGAAGGTCATTCCTCGATATTTATGTATAGTCAATTCCCAATTCATCTTAAGGGGGAATTGTTTCTTGTTACTCCATTGTATGGGTGGAATTGGTACATGCTTTGGTTGGGTTTGGTCCCATAGAGGGCAATGTATTTATCAAATTCCACAACAACATATGTTGGCAAATTTGGAGGGTTACTTCCTGGTGCATATACTATTTGCATGAATACTCTGAGAGTACCATTGACTAATCTTGAGTGGACCCATAAATTGTAGGATAGCATAACTCATTGGCCTATACATAGCAAGACATGTTTTTCCAGTTGGTCATCATCCTATTGGTGTGCTTCTGAAGCACCAAGTAATTCTGCGTCACTTCTCGCAATTGGCATATTCAAGGATTGGAGCATGAACTTGTTATGGTTGTCCACAAGAATGTTTGTTGCAAAGAGGTGGATTGAGTCAAACCTTTGACGCTCCTTAATGGATAAGAATATGCTAGTCCTAGACTGAAGGAGGTTCCAATCATCAATTGTTAGTGTAGCATTGTGAATGTTGGTCAACAACTAACGAAACCAAGACTGGGTGCCAAAGATGCCTTGTTGTCAAAATAGTGTTTCCAACTTGATTACAGTGGTAAAGGTTGTCCATAAGCTCCTCCCTGAAGTTACTCCTACTTAAAAAGGTTTGTCCATTACTGGCAACAATTGACCCAACTCGCCTACAAGAATTATTGAGTGGGAACCAAATGAGCAATGGTTTCTTTCTAGAAATTCCTCACGCAAACAACTCTCAATATGCACAAAAAGTCTAGATCCTATGAAGCTCATCTCATCAATTAGAATGTAGTGAATATGTTTCATCTCTTCTTGGAACATTGTAAGGGACTGACCATGTGAAGGATTCATGTCTTTGATAGGAATCATAAGTCTTGCATGTATGTTAAATGTTGCAACTCAAGTAGGGGCAAGAAGTAGTATTGGGATATGGGTAAACGTTGCTTGAAAAGAGGGTGCTTCTTTGATTCATCTTATAAGGTAGGATTTCCTTGTGCCTGTAGTGCCTTGGATGATCATCTTCAATGGATCCTTTGGTTCTCTTGCTTCTAAGTGTTGTAGGATTATGTCGAATGCATGTTTTTTACATGTAGAAAATGTATTTCTTAAAGGACATGATGAATTAAGTTCTTGTATGACTTTTGCATTCCTTCGCTTGTAGTTGATGAAGTTCGATGCAATTTCCATGTGATACTTCAAGCTGATCCCATGGGTGGGAAGTGTCAATCCCTCAGAGGCCCAACATATCAAGAGAAGTAAAGTAGATGTTTCCTATAGAGGCCAATCCCAATAAATCTTTCCATTCATTCATATCCATTTTTGGTTGTATGTTAATATGGTTATCCTCATATTCAAATGTTTTCTCACTGGGAGTGGGAACAGGGATGTGATCAACATGCCATGCATGGTATTTATTTCTTACGATATCCCAATTAGCCACAATGTCTTCTTTTGAAAAACCTATGTCTTTAGAGAAGGAATGAAAGGGTTTGTATAAAATTAGTTCACTCCAACATAACTCAACAAAAGTATTGGAATCTTTGTTTGGTATTGTAGTAAAAAGTGGCCATACATGGACAATTGTGGGGATGTGCCTTTTTTTTGCTTCTCATTTTTTTGTCCTTGGTTATATGTCCAGTGTTAGACAAATCATGATCTAAGACTCGACGAAATATTTGACAGCCAACATTGAGTTCCATATGTACAACTACAGTACTAGCTCTGCCCGACTTCACAAAGACTTTTATTTTCAAGTATGATGTCTCCAGGAAAGAAATTGGTGGAATTCTCATGCAAGAAGGCAAAACTTTACTAGTAAACAAATTTATGAGCGACACTTGGGAAAATCCACATATGAAAAGAAAATGTTGGTTATTTTGCACGTGGTGAATATCTGGTGTCCTTACTTTCTTAGGAAACACTTTCATATTAGCATCGATCATCATAGCCTCAATTTTTTTTGGAACGGTGAATTTCATCCCTTGAACAACAGAAGTGGCTAACAAAAATGTTTGGTTGTGATTATGATATCATTTACAGTTCAAGGGAAAAGAGAATGTTGTAATTGATTCTCATTCCTCAAAATATGAAGAAAGTTCCCTCTTTTCACTCTCCTTCATTGTATCTGATTGGTTGAAAGAAATTTTCCATGAAGGGTTCCACAATCCCAAAATTTCTAGTGTGATCCAACAACTACAACAAGATACTAATGCATCTCTGGGATACACTTGGAAAAATTAGGAGCTCCACTATAAAGGCCACATGGATTTGAAAAACAAATCCAACTTTAAATCCATTATGCTATGTGAACTCCATGCCTCGCCAACAACAAGACATTTTGGCTTTCATAAAACCTATAAACGAATCAAACGTTCCTTTTTCTGGGAAGGCATGAAGCAAGATATATGCATTTTTTTGGTATAATGTGATACTTTCCAATACAACAAGGGAGAAACAGTAAAAACTCCAGGAACACTACAGCCTCTCCCTATCCCACTTGTTGTATGGACAAATATATCTATGGACTTCATCGACGGATTACCCAAATCTAGCAAAACATTATTCATCATGGTTGTGGTTGATCGACTTTCCAAATATGCTCATTTATGTGCCCTCCAACACCCATTTAAAGATTCTATAATGGCTCAAGTTTTCATGGACACTATCTTCAAAAGACATGGAATGCCACAATCTTTTATCTTCGATCGTGATCCAAATTTTACAAGTAACTTCTAGCAAGAATTATTTAGGCTCCAAGGAACCCAATTGCATCTCATCACTACCTATCATCCCTGGAATGATGGTCAAACCAAAGCTATCAACAAGTGCTTGGAATAATATTTGCAATGCTTCATGTCAAAATGACAATCTCAATGGGTTAAGTGGTTACCTCTAGTTGAATGGTGGTACAATGCAACTTACTATGGTGCCACTCACATCACTCCTTTTGAGGCGGTCTATGATCAAAATCCCCCCTCCATATTATCTTACCTTTCCAATGTCTTCAAGGTCTAGGAGGTGGACATAACCCCTACAATTCAATCTGACATTCCATGCACTCTCAAAGACAACTTTTTCATGGCTCAAAATCAAATGAAACAACAAGTTAATCAATTTAATTTAGAACACCATTTTTCTAAAGGGGATCAAGTGTTTCTTCATCTAAAACCATATAAGCAAACTTTCCTGAAAGTAGACCACTTCTAGAATCTTGATCCAAAGTTTTATGGACCCTATACAATCATCAAGCACAAGGGGCATGTGTCTTACAAATTATCCCTTATTAGCCACTCTAAGATTCGTCTAATTCTCATGTCTCTTAATTAAATAAAGTGATTGGATCCATTTGGGGGATTCGAACTAGTCTCCCTAAATTGGATGAAAAAAATTCTATTTGGTTGCAGCCACAAGTCGTCCTGGCCCAATGTGATTTTTGTTGTCTCCCTCAATGCAATATTTAGGAATTTTTAATACAGTGGAAGGATACACAACCCGAGGATGCCACATGGGATCCATCCTCCATTCTGCATCAATTCTCACATCTTAAGCCTTGAGGACAAGGTTTTTCTTTAAGGGGGAGGGCATGTTAGGGTCCTAACCTCCCTAACCCCTCAAATAGATAAAATAATATGTATTGATATGTAATAAAGGTCATCATGAGTAAATAAGGCCTATGTAATAATGTGAACACAACTGTTGTAAGAAGACTTACTAGAAGGTTTCGCCTCTAGAAATATCATCCTCTAGAATGTTCTCAAGAAGATAGAAGTAGTATATATAGAGGTAGAAAGAATTGTAAAGGTTGTATTTTGAAATCATTTATACTCGAGCTATCATCTATCGGAGGTTGGCCTTCTTGTTCCTGAGAATGATTCTAAGTCTCAAAGAATAATGTCAGGCATCAAAGATTTTAAGTGAAGTGTTTATATGAGTTCTTTTTTCTAACTTCAGTTTTCTGAGAAATAATCTTTAAATGAAATTAATTATAATACAGTATAGAGGTTGTATCTCGTTATTTGAGTCACAATTATAATGTCAAATGATGTAGAAATGATTTACAAAACTGTTAAAACAGAGTCAGGTATCAATTACAGATAAGTCTCGCCTTGTTTGCAGTAGAAGAAAGGTAGAAGATGCACCCTTGAAAGAAGATAAAAATGCAGTAATTCACACAAGTCACAGGCCTTGTTTTACTCACAGTAATAACAGAGAAAAATTTGTTACTAAATGAACTTCTGATATATTATGATCACAGTATATGTAGTACTAAATTATAATCATTCACTCTTCAATAACTACGGAAAGAAATTCAGAGAGATGGAGACACAACGGAAACAAATAAATCAAATTGAACAAAACTTAGAATCGTTGTCTGCACTTGTATTGATATTCAAAAAAGTTTTCTCTTTTACATTCGGCAAGAAGGATCCTTGAATATATCTAAAATATATGTATTTATAAAAAAATTGTCTCAATTGAAAACCGTTGGACTTCCCACAATATCTGTTGGCGTTAGAAGTCACTCCTGGATTGCAGCAGGAGAAGAGCCCGATGCCCATCAGTTTATGTCACGATTTGTTAAAAGAGGGTGATCGAATGGAAGTAAACTCAGAACAGTATCGCTCACTCAGAAAACTGGGTTGGAATAACAAGGACATGTGAGGTATTGATTCAACTTAAGCCAGTAAGTTTGCATAGTGGTGAGCAAGTGAAAGAAAAGAAGGGGAAAAGTCTCAGATATGAGATCCTCTTAGACAAAAGAAACTTCAAAGTAAACCTCAAATGTTGCTAAACTAATACAATCAAACATACATCATATAGTTATAGCAACACCCGACTGGATCATCCATGCCCGGGCTTCAAGATTGAGAGGAATAAGGAAAGGAAGAACTTGGCCACCATTAAACAAGAAATCTCAAAACATCATTGTATAACCAGAGAACCAGAGGTTAAGTTAAAGCTTTACAGTCGGGAGCTATGCTCTACCATCGATACCTACAAAAATGGAAAAAATGCCTACACATACTTGGAACTGACCCAAGCATTAAAGGCACAATCACATCATGAGTTCAATGCTTGATGTCGAGGAGCTTCTCTGTCAGGTTGTGCATGCAGACATTGGGCAGACTACCCATGCAGTCTTCTCTCAGACGCGATCCTTGTCATGATAGACTGATAATATACCTCTACGCTTTGTCCTTTCCCGGCCTTCTATTTATGGAAGGAGACGACATTCAACCACCATCAACTGCCTCAATAACTGCTTTATTGGGATCAAGCATGGCTTGGTCAACTCTGTACCTGCAGGACGTGGCAGTCTCCCTTTGGCTTTTGTTGCTTCATTGGATTGTTGCGAGAGGAATCATATGGAGGATGTGGATGAGGGTCTGACAGGGGCGATGGTGTCAGCACTGTGAGGGTGAGATGAGAGGTGCTGAGGTGGAAGCACCAGGTGGCGAAGAAACGGAGGTCGTGACACCAGATGATGAGGCGATGTGCCACGAGAAGGTAACAAGGAGGCCACAATGTGATAGGTCGGAGAGTGAGGATACGACACAGGTGGAAGTGGCATGGAGCAAGAGAGAGGCACATGGCAGGAGGAGGAGGAGGAGGATAAGAGGAAAAAGGAATATGACATGGGGGAAGTGGAAATCGAGGGAAGAATGTGGGGAGGAACACCTGGCAAGAGATGATAGGTGGAAGCGAGGAAATGGGAAGAAAGGTAGGCCAGAATGGCGCTGAGTGGAAGACACATGGTGGAAGGCGGAGGGATTCAGAGATGTGACAATGGGATTTTAGGGGGGGGGCACATGAAACCACCCATTCTGGACGTCCCCCCTCCTATTAAAGGTAGAACGGTGGGGGGGGGTCCGGAATCAATCCTTGGCTGCAGATCTGGGCTTCCCAATCCAGGTCGTTGAGAGATGCACGACTAATTCTGGACCCCCCCCCTCCTCTTTAAAGGTAGAATGGCGATGGGGGTCCGGAATCCAACCCTAACCGTAGATCTGGGCGTGCAAATTTTGGCTGCCCAGATTTGCCTGCTGCTTAACAAAACGCACGTTTGCGCCCCAAACTTAGGGTAAGTGGGTTTTTACCCCACTTCTTTTCATTTTCCACCCAAAGGGGGATATATTTTAGGAAAACACCCCCTTTACAAGAAATATCACTAACATTAGGCTCCATGGGGGATAGAGTCATCCCTGTGATGCTCTAAGAACTCATTTTGCAGCTTCAGTGCCTTGTTGTTGGGCTATGGAGTCAAGCTCGAAACACCCTGCTGAAAATACAGGCTGAAAAGTAAAAGTAAAAGCCAAAAAAAAAAAACATACATGCTCAAAAAGAGCTTATCTATGTATAGTCCTAAACTAGTTAAATCCTTTACATGGGGCTAGGTGAAAGCAAACTTCCACCATAGTCATTCAAGCAACTTCCTGAATAGAAACTCCTTCCTTCTGCCAATGATCACCAATAGATGGTGTAACCATGACAGCAGAATGGTTACGCTCTTCAACTCCTCCTTACAGACTGAAGTTGAGATGAAATAGGGTGGTTCCAAATTGTGAAGGAAATACAACTCCATGGATTCCTTCACGGTCTCATAGGACCAGTGGAAAACTCCAGAAAATTGGTGACAAGAAGCCTCCTCTGCTACACAGTTGTTCACGCGTGGCTGAATATATTTGGTAAGCACAGGTGGGTGGACAAATGATGTAGGTTGTCTGATATGAGGTGGTGGCTTCTCACTGACTGGCTCTGGACAAAAGGAAAACCGCTCCTCTGGTTCTTCTTCTTGGCTCTCCCAGGGGTCAGATTCATAATGGTCATAAACGGGACCCGTGAAAAATCTCTTATCTTCCTTGTACTTCTCAGCATCTTCTGAAGGACTGGGATGGTTGATTTCCTCATGATACTTTTCTTCAGTGAACAGAGGGTAAGGCTCTGCGGTCTGATCTTGGAAATACAGCATATCCAGCTCAGAATATGATTCGTGGCTATCATATACAGGTTGGATTCTCCTATGGTCAGAAAATTGAGATGTGGGGCTCTGTTTCTCTTCTTCCAAATAATCATCAAAGTTGGGTGAGAACAAAACTCCTCCATTTTGCAGAAATGGAACTACCTCCCGATCCTCCATTTCAACCCCGAATGTAAACACATCATGGGAAATCTCGTGAATAAAAAGAGAACCATCCACTTCCGCCATCGCTTCCTCCTTTAAATCTGAGACAACAGGCTCATCAGGGGCAGAAACTAATGCAACTATGAAGTCTTCAATATCCTCTTCAAAAGAGCTATCGAGAACGTCTACCTCAAGGACTGAAAAATCCTCTCCGTTGTCTTCAGATTCCAACCTTTCTAGTCAGGCAGAGAGAGATTTTATCTGTTCCATAACTCTGCCCAAAGCATCTTCTTCCTCCCTGAGATCTTCATTATCATCCATTGTAGAGTTACCAAAAGCATCTTCTTCAAAGGCTGGAAAATCCTCTACACATCATTCAACTTCCCACCTGTCTATTCTGGCAATGATAGATTTTATCAGCTCCATAACTCTGCCTAAAGCATCTTCCTCCTCCCAATATCCATCACTCTCATAACCTTCCTCTGATGCAGATGAATGGGGATGAGAAAGGACTGATTTCTAATCCAATTCATTAGGATCACCCTCACAACCTACGTAAGAAGAAACTCTATCTTGTATACAGTTGTTGTATCCCTCACAATAGCTATGAAAAATTAACTCAGAGGGATAAAGCTTCTGACAGTAGATTGTGAAAGATGCATGGAATTCTGTGAGTAAAGAAATGCTAGCAAGGGGTAAAGAATGATACCATTTACGAGCATCCCCTACTAATGAGAACATGAACATTTTCAATAATACATCCTCATGATGTATCTCCCACTGATGCATGAGTTCATGAAACTCACAAAGATGCTGAGCAGGGTTGTCCTCTTCATGCTCTCTAAATATGGGCAAATAATCACTCCATCCATACGAAGAATGGACAACATTAGGAAAACCAGGAATAGCATAAAAATTAAAAGGAGAAAATATCCAAGCTAGGATTTTCTCCATTCCGAACCAGCGGAGTCGCCAATCGATCCTTGAATCATGAAGTTGCCAGGTGAAAGCTTCACATCTTTGAGTGTGACTGGTCTTTGTTCACCATCAAAGGCCAGATCCTAACGTTGTGTCCTCCCAGGAAAATTCTCAGGCTGAGAAAGAAGCTGCTAAGACCTTCTCAAGAAAGCTCCTCTGGGTCAGCTTTCAGGCGTGCTAAAGTAGCCATAGCCGAAACAGTGAAGTGGAAACATTGGAGTCACCACAGTGGATTCGCTAGGTACACAGTAGAAATATTCAAGGGCTCTGATGCTTGATTCATCTTCAGAATCAAAGACTCAATGTCATTCAATCCCAAGGAAAATTTTCAACTTCGTCCCCAGCAACGGCGCCAGAAATGTTGGCGTCAGAAGTCACTCCTGGATTGCAGCAGGAACAGAGCCCAACGCCCATCAATTTATGTCATGATTTGTTAAAAGAGGGTGATCGAATGGAAGTAAACTCAGAGTAGTATCGCTCACTCAGAAAACTAGGTTGGAACAACAAGGACATGTGAGGTCTTGATTCAACTTAAGCCAGTAAGTTTGCATAGTGGTGAGCAAGTGAAAGAAAAGAAGGGGAAAAGTATCAGATATGAGATCCTCTCGGACCAAATAAACCTCAAAGTAAACCTCAAATGTTGCGGAACTAATACAATCAAACATACATCATATAGTTATAGCAACACCCGACTGGATCATCCATGTCTGGGCTTCAAGATTCAAAGGAACAAGGAAAGGACAAAGCTGGCTGCCATTAAACAAGAAATCTCAAAACATCATTGTATAACCAGAGAACCAAAGGCTAAGTTAAATATTTATAGTCAGGAGCTATGCTCTACCATCGATACCTACAAAAATGGAAAAAATTCCTACATATACTTGGAACTGACCTAGGCATTGAAGGCACGATCACATCATGAGTTCAACGCTTGACGTCGAGGAACTTCTCTATCAAGTTGAGCATGCAGACATTGGGAAGACTGCCCATGCATTCTTCTGTCAGATGCAATCCTTGTTAGGATAGACTGACAATCTTCCTCTACGCTTTGTCCTTTCCGGTGATCCAAAATCGGATCCAGAAGCTTGACAGGGCTCAAAAAGGCTCAAAAATGAAAGTGCTCAGAATCTGACGAAACCAGTGCCATTGCATTCGTCTCATCTTCCTGATTCCGGCCATATATTTACTTCATCAAATGGGCTTCATATGTGAAGGATATCACGTTCTATCTGAAAACTCGAATAGGTAAAAAAAGGGAATGATTGTACAATCCATACAGTGCCACGTGGAAGGATGACTATACAGGTTGTATGGCTGTATAGTTGACGTGGCAACTTCTGGGGCTACACATGGCAGGTGACGGAGCACATGACCGGTACAGTTGGACCAGTCAGAAGGTGACACGTGCCACAACTGTAAGGGTGACCCGTGGCACAGGCTGACGGTGCAGACACATGGCAAGGATGATAGGGCAGTGACTAGGCAGGTACGGTGATAGGTGGCAGGCACATGGATGAGTCATCATTTGACACTTGGCAGTTTTTGTTTGGTTGTCGATGTGCCACATGGCCCAGTCATGGGCTGCCATGTGGCACCCTGTGGTTGGTTCGTGGTTTATGTAAAATTATATGGTTTCACCGGGGTTTGAACCCCCAACCTCTCCTTCGTGCAATGGAATAGAAATCCCAGGCTAACCACTCAGGCCACTAGTGTTTCTTGTTAACTATATGGCAAAACAAATATTTAAGTTTTATTAAAGGTTTCGTTGGAGGCAGAAAGGGCTGGGGCTTAGCCCCAGCCCACGGTTCAACAAACATTACCACATGACCACGACCGCGGGGAGTTGGTGGATAGGGCCTAGCCCCCAGTTCACGAGGGGTTCCATGTGACCCGAGATTTAATCCAAAATAGGGCGCGGGGGTTATGGGGCTAGCCGGAGATCCTATGACTATGCCCATAGAACCAGGAGTCGGACAGGGGGGCTAGCGCGTAATGAATGGAGCGCATGGATACATGGTCGTCCACCATATGACCAAGGGAACGCATGTTTGGGGGCTACACCCATATTTAAAACAAAAAGTGGTTTTTATACTATTGTTTTTATTTTTTAATGATTTTATACCTGTTAATGGTGGATTTTCTCCATTTTTGGGAGATATTGGGCATTTTTGGAGCCCAAATTTTGGGAGGAAGTTGGGGATGGATAACCAACTTCAAATCTATATAAACTAGGCCTGTTTGAGGCCTTGGAGGACAGTCAAAGAAGAGTTATGCTGAAGGGAAGCCAAGCCAAAGCCATTTTTATGCAGGGAAGCTATTGAGGAGCAGACGCTTGCGGGCCATTTCTTGGAGCTCCGGACGTCCGTTTTGCATGTCGTTTTCTTTGTAGGGTTCTAGAGATCTAGACGAACATGACCATATCAGTCTTGTAGCCAATTGGCACTACTGCGACATATTTTTGAGCTTTTGAACAGAAATAAAGAAGCCTCCCCCATAGAGACAAAGGCCCGGAGAAGTAGGCAACATTGTGCCGAACTCCGTTATCAATTCTCGTGTTATGATTTGTTGTTTATTATTTCATTTCAGATATGCATATGTGTATATGGCTGTCATAATTCCTCTTCTTTCCTCATTCTTTCATTAAGCTTCTCAATTGGATAATTAACACATGCAAAATTAAAACTCAACGATAGTCATTAAAAGATCCTACGGATCAAGTGGTATCAGAGCTAGTTGACATTTGGATTTGAGTTTTGCATGTTGACCAGGGAAAAGCTATAGCGTGGTGAAGGTGAGCTTGTTGCAAAGAATCCATTAATTGGATTAAGAAAGAGAGCTTCTCACAGAGAGAAGATGGCATCGGAAGAAGGGATTTCTCAGGATGAGAAAGAGTTTCGGAAAACATTCCTTGCTATGTCGGAGATGGTGAAAGTTTTGTACGAGGATTACTTGGAACGAAAGA
>JZKD02S0299000.1:8629-19970 GCA_000966675.3 Picea glauca | reverse complement strand
GCAGTGATGATGTATCTAGCTCCTATGCGGTTCCCTGGTGGGTTTATAGGTCCCACGAAGTCAATATCCCATTTCTAAAATGCTTGTAAAGTTAGTTGGGGTGCTAAAGGCATCTCATCTCTTATAGAAGGTTTCCCAACTCTTTCATATACATCACAGGCTCTGTAGTATTCTTTAGAATCTATGTGTAAAGTGGGCTATCAGAGGCTAGCTCTAAGAACCTTTTGCATTTTGTTTTCCTGTGTAGTGTCCCCTTGCGATGCCTTCATGAGATTCAATTAAAATTAGTGTTCGTTCTACCTCCATAACACATCTTCTCAGGATCTCATCAGGTCCCATCTTATATAGTTGTCCAGCTATAAGCAAAAAATCTGCAACGCGCACTACCAGTTGTTTCTTATGAATGATTGTGTATTTGCAAAGTGCTATTCCTATTGATAGGAACTGAACTATCTCGGTGAATTGATCATCAACCTTTCTAATGGCTAGAAACTGTGCATTTGACAGTGTATCCTCCAAACTAGTAGGTTCCTCTCCATGTTCCAACCTAGACAAGTGGTCGGGTCCCTTGTTCATCCTTCTTGGATTTACCACAATTTCAAAATCATATTCCTGAAATAACAGAAGCCATTTGCATATCCATCCCCCTCACATTGGCTTATTGACTAGGTATTTCAGTGTGGAGTGATCAGTGAACATCTTAAAGTGTCCTCCTAACAAGTAGTGACGAAACTTCTGCAGCGCATACACCATGGCTAAAAATTCTCTCTCGGTGGTGGTGTAATTTATCTTAGTTGTTGAGAGCTTCCTTCTAGAAAAGGCTAACAGGTGGTCAATATCTCCTGCTCCTGGTTGTGCTAACACTGCTCCTAGTGCAATAGAATATGCATCAACATGTACATGAAATTACTTGCTCCAATCTAGAAAAACCAGAATAGGCACAATAACCATTTTATGTTTTAGTGTCTCGAAGCTCTGCTGACATTCTTTTGTCCATTGAAACTAACAATCTTTCTTCAGCAGCTTCTCCATAGGTGTTGTAATCTGTGCATATCCCTTAATGAACTTCCTGTAGTATCCAGTATGTCCCAGCATAGTGCGCAACTATTTGACTAAAGTAGGAGGGGGCAAATCGACAATAATGGAAATCTTATATGGATCTACCAGTAACCCTTGCTTACACACAATATCTCCCAGCAGCACTCCAAAGGGAAAAAATAAGATGCATTTCTTCAGGTTCAGGGAAATCTAACATTCCCTGCAGTTATCCAACATTAGTCTTAAGCATTCAATATGGTTTTTTAATAAGCTAAAAACAGTCCAATCATCAAAATAGGCTTTCAGAAATTATTTAAAAACTCCTTGATTGCTTCAACCACCACCCTAGAAAATATGGCTGGTGCATTCTTCAATCCAAAAGGAATCACTGTGTATTAGTAGGATCCCCATTTTGTTGCAAACATGGTCTTATGGTGATCTTCCTTGGCAATTATGATCTGATGGTATCCTGAAAATCCATCAATGAAGGAGTAGACTTCCTATCCTCCCATGTTATCTAACACTTCATTAGTAAATGGTGTAGGGAATGGATCATGTAGGCATGCATCATTCAGCTTCCTGAGATCTACACAGATTTTGATCTCTCCTGTTTTCTTATCCTAAACCACCATAGGGATAATCCACTCTGATCTTCAACAGGTTCTATGATTCCTACTTCCAGCATTCTGTCTAGTTCAATCTTCACGTTCTCCTTATATTTAGGGTTCAATCTGTAAGGTCTTTGTTTAACTGGCCTTGCATATAGTTTCAAGGGGATCTTCATCTCTCCCATGGGCCCTTTAATTCCCTTCATATCAGTGAACTTGGTTGGAAACAAGTCATGATATTCATGCAGTAATTATGTGATCTTATCAATAGTGGCATCATCCCAATAATCTCTAACATTAGCAAGCTTAGGTGCTTGCTCTGTTCCAATATTAACTTTCTTGATTTTGATTGGTTGTCCAATAAAAGGTAGTTTGACTCCTGGTCCTTCTATGTCTCGTTGTCCTTCCATTTTTGTGATTTTCACCTTCCTAGGATCATTGTCTTCATTGGAATTGATATTGTAACATCCTTGCAATTTCTTAAGAGGTGCATTCCATTTATCCTCTTTTTTCTCCATAGGGAGGCTAGGTGCTTCCTCAAATACTTTATGTCTTACAACCTGTAAAGCTTGATCTACCAGAGGGTGTTGAATTTCAAATAAAAATCTAGCTACAAAATTCTGAGTCATGCCTTGCCAGTCTACAGTGGTGAGGCATAGTTTCGCTTCAAGGTACCAGTTGATAGGCATTGTGTCTAGAGTATTGATGAATTTATGCACCCACTATTCTTGAGAAATGCAGCTCTAGGCCTCCTCGCAACCTCACACATGGTCTTTCGAATAGCTTTGACCTGTGTACCTAACTTTACATCCTTTGACTTGTTCTGAAAATCGTGTTTTCATCAAAGTGTGACATTGTATCCAGTTCATGATGTTCCTTTTATGTGTTCCCCACCATCTCGCCGGAGTAGCTTTCAAAGCCTCGACCAGTGCCAACAGTCTCTGTTGTACTGGTATAGTTTCTTCAAATTCTAGTAAGAAAGTTTCTAAGTGATTCAAACCATCAAATGTGGGTAAATTACTTACTATTGTGTCGATCCAACGAACTTCTCTGGTTAGTCTAGCACATCTCCATGTAGATACTTCATACATTTTATTCTGCCAGTTCTGCAGTGCTTCTTCTGAGTTTGATGAACATGTGTTGTCACTTCACCGGCTTAAATTCCCATATATTGTAGGATTAATGTAATCCTATTGTCTTTCTGTCAGTTTGTATATATTCTCCAACATATATGCGCGGTCTTCTTCTCTGATGGGCTCTGTGTATCTGGGACCTTCATCAGGATACAAAGGTGCGATGACCCTAAGTCCATCACCTTCAAACATCATTCTTCTTTTCTTCAAGTCAGCAACAGTAGAACTGTTGAAATCCCAATCAATTCCTAACAGCGTGGGGTAAAGACAGCTATCATCGACTATCTCAATCACCTCAAAGTCCACAAATGTTCTAACCCCATTAATGTCCACAGGGACATGCTCTAGTCTTCCGAAGGGGCACACAGCCTATTGATTGGTCATCCTAAGCCTAATGTGGGAATAAATCAACTTATGTTTTCCCATCAATGCCCAGGTCTTCTTCATCATAACATTGACCTCCGACGCTAAGTCGAGGACCACATAATCTATATCATAATATCTGATCTGAGCATTCAGATGTATCTTCTTATTTGTCCTTCTCCTTTTGGATAGTTGATGTACTACTTTATTCAGTAGAGAATCTACCTTTCCTAGCTCATACTATCTGATCAAAGTTTGTAGCTCTTGTACATCACTCTCATCCTTTATCAAATTAATGAAAGTTCATAAGAATTCCATGAGTCTGCTTACGTATTTTCCTTCTCTAGGCGAAGCAGACTGATCAAAGGCCAGGGGCATTCCACATTCTCTCACTTATGGTTGTGCCTTTGATGAAGAAGTATGATATCTTCTAAAATCTTTTCTTGCCTCTTCAAATGTTTTCTTCTCTCTTTTTGGATCAAACTCTTATGTCTTCTCTGTAGCTTTTCTGACTCCTGATTGTTCTGTAGTCTTCCCTGGAGTTACCATGTCTTCTCCTATAACATCACCTCCTCTAGTGATAACAGTGACTCTGGGATTTGCTCCGCGAGGTTATGCTGTGATTAGTTGTACTTGTTGGTTTCCTCCTCGAATTTCCTGAAGTTTGACTAACAGTGCGAGATAATATTCTATGACATGTTCAAATGAATTGCAGTAACTGCAAGTGGTACAAGGGTTTTGAAAGTCCCTTGCCAAATGACCTGGATGTGCACAGTTATAACAAATGATCTGACCTCTACCTCGACCCATGCCTCCTCCTCTTCCTCTTCCTTTGAATCCACCACGAGGGTTAAAGTTTCCTCTTCCTGGAGAGTTATACTGCGTAGTGTTTCCTTCTTCCTGGACTTCACCTTGAATTTTTTTAGATATCCCTTGATCTTTCATGTAATGGGTCGTAAGCTCTAGAGTCCTTCTCATCATGACCCGCAAATTTACAGAATGTGCAATAGAGGTTCGTAGGTGTCTAAACATACTTTTGCATGTAATAGCATTCTCTAGGGCGATGTCTATTTCTACATACCTTGCACCAAGGTAGAGTAACTTTCTTCAAAGGGCTCAGAGCTCCAGAAACCAAATATTCATAAAATAGGGGACAATGCTCCTTGTCATGGCCTTCTGATTTGCATCTAGTTCACCAGATGTCTTCTCTCTTATCTTTTCCCTTATCTTTTTTCATATCTTCGACCTGCAGTGATATATTTGACTCATACCTGAGCTGGATTCTTCCATAGGAGTCAATTCAAGTTTCATGGCGATATCCAACGCCTCAGCATGCGAAGAAATCTTCTGTTGCATCATAGGGAATCTGATGTGTGGTAGGAGGGCAGCAATGAACCATTCATTGTTCTTCTCGTCTAGGATATGAAAACTCAAATGACCTGTCAAGGTCTTAAACCTCTGATCAAACTCCCAAACTGGTTCAACGACTTTCTGTTTGATTTCTTTCAAATCTGTGATGCACTATGATTCTGACTTGGGTTTCCTAAATTCAACAATCAATGCAGTCTTAATCTCATTCAGCGGTTTCAGCTGGAAAATTCCTTATACGAAATTCATGTACCAACTCAGTGCATTATCTCTCAAGGTAGTACTAAACTGATCTCATTTAATAGCTTCATCAGTGACATTCTTAATACTCCATACAGCTTCACATAGAAACCAATGTTGGTCAAGATCTTCAAATACATCTCCTCTAAAGGTGGGTAACCTCATCTCATCTTCCATAGATCTTCCTAAGGTTCCTAACTGAGTATGCACTTAACCACTTGTACCAATGCTTTGAGTGTTTTGATAACTTAGGTTACTCTGGTTACTTAATGTTGTTAAAACAATAGGGGGTGTAATAGCACTTATTTCAACAGTCTGCATAGTCCTTGAAGTTTCTGACTCTTCTCGTCAAATTTATTCGGTCTTCTCTTCTTCTTCCCTAGCGGACTCTGAATGTTCCTCGTTCAACAACTCTTCTTCTTCTCCACTGTAGAACCCTTCTTATTGTGTTGGTTTGTGACTCTGCTCGAACAAGTTCACCAGAGGAACTTCTCTGAAGGTTCTCCCACTGCGTGTGTGTCCGACCTCTATGTCATTGTCACTATCTGAATTCTTGAACATTATCTTTTTCAATATGACCCACTATTGTGTCTTCAAGATGTTCTTCTCATGCAATAACACCCTGATATTCAACTTCAAGAAGTGTAAAAATTTTCCTCTCAGCCCCTTAAAGAAATATATCTCTGCTTGGCTATATGATTCTACCCTATCAATAGAAAATGTTGTGATATACCCTCCAATGGTACTATCAAACCAGTGATTTGTTGATCTTGCCATGGCGTTATAAACTCTCTTGACCTTCTTGATCAGCGTCAACGTCCAAACCACATGCGGTCTAGATCGGATCTCAAACTGGGTGTCTGCTAATCTGGCCAGCCACTCGTATAGCTCCTTATGAATCCCTCCAAAGAAAATCATGTGTATATAAGTAAAGATATACCTTCCCAACCAGTCTTTTGTGATAATATTAGGGTTCTTATTCTAATCTTCTACGAAGTCCTTCTCTTTTTCTTCTATCCACTTTTGAATCTCTGTCTTCGATGAAAACCACCTTGACATTCCCTCAAGAAGATCTTGGTCTCGGCAACAGAACCATTTGTTGGCACATGGGCAAACGCAGGGTTCAGCTCTAATAGTGCACCAACAAGCCCTAACTACTGGCCCTTTTGGAAACACCTACGAAGAAGATGCAGTCTCACCTGAAGTAGCAATAGGGGGTTGCAGAACACAGGTGTCTACAACCAGAGGAAATGCAAGTGGAATCAAGGAAACCATACATGGAGATCAGATTATTCTTTCCAATCATACACCTACTTTGCACAGTTATATATCAGATCTAACCTACTAATGCATTATCAGAGTAACAGAGCAAAGAACACAGCACCAATCACACACAACAACAGGATATATGTGGTTCACCCTTTCCCTAGGGCTACATCCACAGAACTATGCTTTATAATATATTAGGTGAAAGATTACAGTTCTATATGCGCTCTTAGCTTGCATATCTCTCTCTTTGTCTCTTCTTTCTATCTCCCTTCCCTAGGCACCAAGTTGCAGGGTTGATATTCGCACCCAAATGAAGATCTTACAATATAGACTTCTCTCACCACACGATACTTCTCTCTCAGCAATAACAAAAATCACTCATCATCACATAATCGAACCCATATCAAGTCCTCTTTACCTTTATTTATACATGACAATAGATCACCGACAACCTTAGGCCAAAGCCTAGGTGTCAAAACCCTAGATACCAAAACCCTAGGTCAACTTGACCCATGTTTTCAGGGCTTTGCCAACCTATCTTTCCCTCCTTCCCACGAGGTTCTCCAAAGCATATACTAGTGGATTTTTCTTCTTGTTGAGTTGTCCACGATACATCTTCCTTGCTGATCTATCTTCCTCGATCTCCTCATCCAACAACTTTCTCTCTCAGGCTTCGCTCCATCTTTTCTGCTTCTTTAACCACTTCGACCTAATCTTAGTCAACCTCCTTTCACGCAGTTCACGTTTCACCTTTTCTTTTGTAATATCCGCTTTCTTTCATAACCAAGGGCCAATAAGGAGGAATTACTTCCGAATTTATTTCTTGAATGGATGTTGTAATGAGTAAGAGTTTCTAAATCTATTGATAAGTTAGTTGTTTCAATATGTTTTGTAGTTCTTGTCTCTAATGATGAAAGAAAATCATTGTTTTAATGTGTGATTAATGCTAGAGCTAAGGAAACTATTTTTCTTGCCATCATTTTATTGCATGTATGTTTTCTTTCGATAATTGTATCTCGTCCAATAATTGAAATACCAACAAGTTAATGTATTAGTACTAGGCTTGTCACAGGTTTAAATATCTTTACCTGCATGCTTGAGCACTAGGGTTATCCCAAGCTCAGCCTTCTTCAGTAGTTAAGAACCCCCCTTTTACCAGCTAGTTTATACCAACACACACTTTTTTATCAAACACGTCTAATAAAAGAAAATACAAAAAAGAGAATGCTCAAACTGAAGGAGGAATTTTCATAAGAAGATATCTTGTAAATCACTACATAAAGCCCATCGATAAATCAGATGGATCAAAATATCTGGAGAACCATTCCACTATCAAACGTTGCAGAGTCTAATTGGGCCTTAGTGGTGGGTTTGGTTCTTGTTGTTGAGTTAAAGGGATTTAGGACCCCTCAACATAAATATAAACGTATTTGATGAATTCTTATGAATTACTTACACCAATTGACAATGCAAAGTAAGAAATATGTTTCAACTCACTTCAGTAGGGTAGTGAATCCTTTGTCTGACCAACCAAATATTAATTTGATTTCTAATAATATCAATGTGCATGCAAGTTTTGAGGTTCTACTTGCACTCAATCTGAACACGGGTGTCTTCACAGCTTGCTTGATTAAGTCTTTCGGGTTGTTATCATTAAGATTACGTTGGTGGTAATTACCCTTGCTATCATCATTACTGTCAACCATATGATCATTATCGTCATCATTGTTTCCATGCCTAAATAAATCTATAATAATTTCATTCAATCCTTCTTCATGGACTGCATTTTTACTATCATCATCATCATTAAATATATGTGGCATGTCATCATTGTATGTTAATCTCATCGACTCTTCAAACTTATCAGTTGGTAGTATTGTCTTCAATGTTTCTCTTTTCTCCCTGGTATGGTTTAAAGGATGGTTTGGATCATCCCATCCAAATCTCAATAACCCAGTTTTATCTTGGGTATTAGTAGGTGTATCATCAATGTCTTCTACCTATTAACAAACACAAGCATTATTTAATGTTTGGAAAGAACTGGATATATCACAAGTGTATCAATTTAAAATAAATATAATCAAATATATTGTCTTAACCAATAAGAATAAAGAATGTATGAACATATATACATCAATTTGATGCAGGAGCATCGCTTCATGTTAGCAGTGTGCCAGCTAGCCATCACATCCAGCACGCATTTAATGGAGAAAGGGAGAGGCACAACCCTCTCAATTTTGAAATTCGAAATTTCAATAAATGTTGTAAGTCTTTTAATGCAAGACCATGCCTTTTTACAGGTAGTGGTTGAGGTTTCCTTTAATGGTTACCTACAGCTACGTCCATATCAGTCAGGATTGGACATCCATTTATGTAATGTAGTCGTAGGAGTTGTTATGTGATAGCAATAGCTAAGAGACGGTGATTGAGGATAAGCTCATGGGAGCCCTCATTTTGTAATTAAGAAATTAGAGTAGAGAGTTAGGAGGAGAGACCAGAGCAGAGAGGTCTCGAGAGAGAGCTGAGATTTGTTACAATCCAGCCTTTGTAAACACATTTTGTATAGACATTTGGAGATTAATACAAAGAGAATTTTTTCCTGCCATATATTGTCTATATGTGTTTGCATGTTTTTATGCATTTCATGTTTTGAATGCATAACTAGTGAAGTATTTCATAAGTTTCAATTTATTCTCGTCTTTGAGTTTCTGAGTGAAAAGAGTGCACATAGTCCGCAAGGTGTGCATTGACAGAGGTGAGGTAACCTCAAGAAAGCTTCAGAGGGATAGCGTTGAACCTTCATCAGCAGAGGTGCAAGGAGTGCACAGGAAGGAACTTTGTTTCAAGTTCAGGGAAGACAGAACTACTGAAGGTTTTGTAGAGCTCTGCCAAGAGGGCATTGAGTGAGTGCATAGAGTGCACTAGAGAAATATATTTCAATTTCTGAGGAAAGATAAGTGTCGAAGAGAAGACACTCACAGAGTTGTTGAATACTCTATAGACTCTACAAGGTGTGCATCGAGAAGAAGAACACCAGGGGGCGTAGGGAGTTTTCTTTCCAAGAAAACTTCTTAGATCTGAGTTTAGAAAAATACTCAGTAGCACCAAGAGTGTGTGAGAGTGGACTTGTCCTAAGCCCATAAGCTCAGAAGAGAAAGCGTGAGAAGAACGCGCACAGGGAATACCTTTCGAGGTTTCTGAGTTGATAAAGCTCAGGAGGGGGAGCGTTTCTATAACACAGATGAGACCCAAAGGAACTGGGCTCATAGGAGGAAGAGTCGAAGGTCGAGACCTTCGAGACTTAGAAAATATTCTAAGTCAAAAATCCAAGAAATCTCAGGAGGAGAGCGCGCAAGGAAGACAAATCTGAACCATCAGATCTAGCGTCAATGCCCGACAATTGTTGGATCAGGTGAAGGTGCACAGAGTTTAACCTCTGGGAGGTCGTGCAGGAGAGCAGCTGAAATGGACGGTGGAGACACTTCGTGGAAGAAATGTCGAAGTTGCAAGAATCATTGGATCTTGCAGAACAGCTTGGAGGTTAAGGCCGAGTGTCTTCCAACACTCTAAGGCATTGAATTTCGTTGTTTTGGAGTTTGGGGTTTGGAGTCGCTACATCGCGAACTCCTAGTTCACGAAATCGCGCCAGCTGTCGGATCTGGAGCGCGGTGGCCTGAGGGCCGCTGGATCAAGGATAGGTGCACAGGGTTGAGTCCCTAGGAGGTGCACAGGAAAAAGGATATGGGCCNACACTCTAAGGCATTGAATTTCGTTGTTTTGGAGTTTGGGGTTTGGAGCAGCAAGGGATTTTGGAGTCGCTACATCGCGAACTCCCAGTTCACGAAATCGCACCAGCTGTCGGATCTGGAGTGTGGTGGCCTGAGGGCCGCTGGATCAAGGATAGGTGCACAGGGTTGAGTCCCTAGGAGGTGCACAGGAAAAAGGATCTGGGCCGTCTGATCTAGCACCAAGGATCGATAGCCATTGGATCTGGAAAAAGGTGCACGAGGTTCAATCCTCGTAATAGAAGAAGGGAGAGGACTCATCAAGTCCCGAAAGCATCGGGATCGTCCATCAAGGAGGACACGTGGAAAATGGTCGGTGTTTCGTAGAAATCACTGAAAGGACCAAGACCGTCCATCAAGGAGGACACGTGGCGAGTGATCGAGGTTTTAGGAAAAGACCTGAAAGAATAGGCACTGGGACATTTCGGCATTCCGGCAACCAAGGATTCGAAAGACAGAGAACAAGGAGAACGCTTGCATCGCAATTACCCAAATCGCGAAAGCCGGTAGTGCTTTGACATTAAGCCCCTTTCGGCATTTCGGGACCTGGGTGTTCGAGAGACCAGGATTCAGGAGATGTGGAGTCCCGACTCATGAAATTGCGAAAGGAGAAATCACGATTGAACAAGGACCATCCATTCAGCGGCAGATTTGAATCATTGATTGTCCAGGGGGAAGTTTTAGACTTCGGGGATTAGAAGGAGGAGAGGTTGGAGTTGCATCGCAACTTCACAAACCCCGAAATCACGACGTGCTCAGAGGCGTTAGCCCCAGGTCATAGGGTGTGGTCGCATGGATGGAGGCTAAGGGAGGAGCCAAAGCCCGTTAAGCTCTTTTTGTCATTTCAGGGTCCGGGAGGTTGAAGGACCAAGAACCGTCTGCAGTCGGAATCCCGAAATCGCAAATTCTGAAATTCCAAAAAGTGGACCGTGGTCACAGGTAGATTTCAGCGTTTTGGATACCAGGAGTTGAAAGGAAAAGGAGCCTAGGAGAGCTCGCATGCAAGAGTCCCGAAACCCCTAAACGCGAAAGGTTTGTTGGTGCAGAACAGAGAATAGTGTCGAAAGTTGAGCGCATGCATAGGTTCTCTCAAGGCCTGTGCCAGAGGACAAAGGGACCTGTGGATTTGTTCAAGGGGTTCCAACAGGAGCCCAAAGAGCTATTTCATCTTGGAAGAAGAACAATCCAAAGACCGGGAGGTCATCGGAACCCTGCTGAGGTAGGGGGTCTGCATCACAATTGAATAGCGGAATATTATTTTATATACTACTTCTTTTATACAATAATTTAAAATAAAACACAATTTTGACAACATAGTGTATAAATTGTCAATCCACACTGATTGATTATTCTTTGGTTTTCTACCCTTCCGAACATCCCTAGGGATACCTTGTTCTTCCCTTTTCTTTCGTGCAGGAGTGTGTTTTAAGAAGGGGTAATTAATCAATAAATCATCCCCAATGGTAAGGTCCATAATAGCCTCAACCATTATCAATCTATCAACCTCTCTTTCCATATCTCCATCTTTATCATTTAT
>JZKD02S0298989.1:0-19971 GCA_000966675.3 Picea glauca | reverse complement strand
TCATGTAATTGGAAGACAACTTTTGGAAGACATTTTTTGTCTTTTGGTGTAATTGGAAGGTAATTTTTGTCTTGTTGATTAATTCAAAGACAAATTTTTCCTTGTGTAATTGGAAGGAAAATTTTGGAAGATTTTTTTTGTCTTTTGGTGTAGTTGAAAGACAATTTTCGTCTTGTTGAGTAATTGGAAGACAAATTTCGTCTTGTTGTGTAATCGGAAGGCACTTTTGGAAGACATTTTTGAAGATATACACTAATCACTACCATAAATGCACATTTATGGAAGCACGCATATACAGAATACACCATTATGGAAGTGGTCAGCTTCCATATATGCGTCATCCATATGTGCGCATTTATGGAATCCGTCGTTCGTATATGCGCATACACGAAAGCGCACATATACGAAAGCCACCTTTTGTAAATGCATCTTTTGTATATGCGTGCTTCCATATATGCGGATATACAGAAGTTGTCATCCGTAAATGCAAATTTATGGAAGTCGGCCTTCATATATGCGCATATACGTTGACCACTTCCATAAATGCACATTTATGGAAGCACGCATATACGGAAGACACCATTATGGAAGTGGCCAGCTTCCGTATATGCGTCATCCGTATATGCACATTTATGGAATCCTTCATCTGTATATGTGTCGTCTGTATATGTGAATATACAGAAGCGCGCATATACAGAAGCCACCTTCCGTAAATGTGTCTTCTGTATATGCGTGCTTTCATATATGTGCATATACAGAAGTTGTCGTCCGTAAATGCAAATTTATGGAAGTCGGCCTCCATATATGCACGCTTTCATATATGCGCATATACACTAACCACTTCCATAAATGAGCATTTATGGAAGCACACATATACAAAAGACACCATTATGGAAGTGGCCAACTTTCGTATATGTGTCGTCCGTTTATGTGCATTTATGGAAGTCGTCGTCTGTATATGCACATATGCAGAAGCGCACATATACAGAATCCATCTCCCGTAAATGCATCTTTCGTATATGTGTGCCTCCATATATGTGCATATATAGAAGTTGTCGTCCGTAAATGCACATTTATGGAAATCAACCTCCGTATATGCACACTTTTGTATATGCACATATACGCTGACCACTTCCATAAATGTGCATTTATGGAAGCACGCATATACGAAAGACACCATTATGGAAGTGGCCAACTTCTGTATATGCATCGTCTGTATATGCACATTTATGGAAGTCGTCGTCTCTATATGCACATATACGGAAGCGCACATATACGGAATCCATCTCATGTAAATGCGTCTTTCGTATATGTGTTCCTCCATATATGCGCATATACAAAAGTTGTGGGTATCTCCGCTAATGATGGTGATTCAATCTCGATAGGTTCCAAGTAAACAACTAGTTTGACCACATCTCGAACTAGAGAATGAACTATAACCAGCAAGGATGCTCCCTTTTCTCCAACAAATATAAGTAGCACCAGTCAAACAATGGGCCCTTCCTTTTATGCGAAGTAAACTAGTCCCACCTTGGTTGCTACATTTTCCTCTGCCTTTGATGCCTCCACCTTTGCAGCTAGATATTGATTTCAATCTCAAACAGGCTAAACAAGCAATCAAACCTACCAAGCCATCGAACCAATCTCAAAGCCGCGTCCGTAAATGCACATTTATGGAAGTCAGCCTTCGTATATGCACGCTTCCGTATATGCACATATACGCTGACCACTTCCATAAATGTGCATTTATGGAAGCACGCATATACGAAAGACACCATTATGGAAGTGGCCAACTTCCGTATATGCATCATCCATAGATGCACATTTATGGAATTTGTCATTTGTATATGCGTCGTCCGCATATGCGCATATACAGAAGTCACCTTTCGTAAATGTGTCTTCCATATATGTGTGCTTCCATATATGCGCATATACAAAAGTTATCGTATGTAAATGCACATTTATGGAAGTCAGCCTCTGTATATGCACATATACGTTGACCACTTCCATAAATGTGCATTTATGGAAGCACGCATATACGGAAGACACCATTATGGAAGTGGTCAGCGTCCGTATATGCGTAGTCCGTATATGTGTCATCTGTACATGCGTGTATATAGAAGCGTGCATATACGGAAACCACCTTTCATAAATGCGTCTTTCGTATATGCGTGCTTCCATATATATGCATACACAGAAGTTGTCATCCGTAAATGCACATTTATGGAAGTCAGCCTTCGTATATGCACATATACGTTGACCACTTCCATAAATGTGCATTTATGGAAGCACACATATACGAAAGACACCATTATGCATCATCCGTATATGCACATTTATATGCGTCGTCCATATATGAGCATTTATGGAAGTCGTTGTCCGTATATGCCCATATACGAAAGCGCGCATATACGGAAGCCACCTTTCATAAATGTGTCTTCCATATGTGTGCTTCCATATATGCGCATATACAAAAGTTGCCGCCTGTAAATGCACATTTATGGAATTCAACCTCTGTATATGCACATATACGCTGACCACTTCCATAAATGTGCATTTATGAAAGCACGCATATACGAAAGACACCATTATGGAAGTGGCCAGCTTCCATATATGCGTTGTTTGTATATGTGCATTTATGGAAGCCATCATCCGTATATGCGCAGATACGGAAGCGCACATATATGGAAGCCACCTTTCATAAATGCATCTTCCATATATGCGTGCTTCCATATATGTGCATATATAGAAGTTGTCGTGCCTCTTCAATTTCTTGATTTTTTACTGAATATTCCACTAGCCAGTTGTCCACGTCATCCTCATCATATTCAAGGATATCGTAAAACTTTTCAAAAGACAACCGCTTAAAAATCTCAACTTGTTCATCAAAGGCTTTCTTGGTTAAGAACAATGAGTTGAGGATTAATTTGGGGTCTTGGACCTCATTGGTACTTCCGGCTAAATCTATTTCGGTTAGCTTTTTGAATAATTCTTCTTTCTCTGATACAACTTGTTCACATTCTAGGACAATGACATTTAGGTTCTTAACTTTCTCTTTCTAGCACGCACTTAATTGTTTGATCTGGTTTGGGGAGGGGAGATCTTCCTCTCTTCTTCTCATTTATGTCACATTGGTGACTTTGATGCCAAAAGGGATGCCCATGTCCATATATAAACCTTCTTCATTTTTTAAATCTGTCTGCAAATATTCCTGGAGGGCATTTTCCCTCATTCCAAAGGAAGCTATACTTTTTGATGTTTCCCAGGATTCAGTAATTAGCTCCATTCTTTTCTTGATATTCTTCTCCACATAGCCTATACACGATGTGAAGAGGCTCGGGGATCCTTTTAACTTGACTGTAGGGGTGGCAGGCTCGTTTATTGCTAAAGGAATAGAAAGAAATGGGATAGGTATCAAAGCTTCCTCCAATTCCTTGATTTGATCCTTCAGTTTGGCATTCTCCGCCTCAAGGCTTCCAATGGAATCATCAAGAGAATCTCCAGTTGCTCGGTGAATTTGGTAGATTTGGGATGGCCACATGTTCCTAAAGTTAATCTCTGAACGATATTTCCCTTTCTTATTTATTACATCTCTCTTTTCAATAATTAAATTTTTAGATTCGTTGTTAAAAACAATGCTCTGGAATACCCCACTCTCCCTATTGTTACAGGAAAATCCCCCTATGAACAAGTGGATTTCCTCTTGAACCCTAAATCTCTAAGATCAAGACAAAAAGGTGCTAACTTTGGTCATTGGCATCCTTTTAAACCTAGTTAAGCTAATCTATAGAAGAGAGGAAGAGGATGTACCTTTTTACGACGTTTGTCCTTGCCCAGTTCAAGTTGAGATCTGATCTCCAATCTCTTCAATAGGTCCTGCAATCCAATCAAAGATAAAACATGCTTCCTATCCTACTATGATTAGTTTGAAACTAGATTTATCTATTAAAAACAATTTTATTTAGGCATACACAATCTTGAAAGAAACATGCCAATCACATGTATTAGTGAGAACTCAATAGAGATACTTACAAACCTTTGATGAAGATGAATCAACCTCTCCCAGCTCTCGTTGTCCAAACCCTTTCTCAAATGACCCACAAACAAAATGACTATGCTTCACTGATTATCTCCCGTATGAGATCATAAGTTTGATGCCTTCAATGTCCCCTCAATACCACTTCTCATGAGATCATAAGTTTGGTATTTCTAAAACTCCATGATCCTTTTCCTTCACCATGAGGAGGATTCCTTATACAAGCTTGGAGAGTCCTAACCACTTTAGAGATTCTTGGGATAGGTTGAGGATATTTCTCCATTAGTTGTGGATCCTCCCTAAGATCCAGCCTTGACCTCATATTCGAATCCAACTAACTCCAGAGATCAGGGGGATTTCTCCCTGATTTTCCTCAACAATCAAAGATTCCCTCAAACGGGCCAGTGCTCCCTCAAAATGGTGCACAAAGCATTGTAATGCTCCCCCAAAGGAGATAAAGTAGCGCTAGTGCTCCATGACAGTGGGTAGGGGAGCGCTACCCTTCAAAAATGACTTTTAAGTGGTTTTTTCCATGGTAAAAGCATTGTACTCTTCGTCAAAAGATGTATCCTTCTTTAAACAGTCTCTAAAGGTGTCTTTAAGTGTTTCTTGTGATGTTGTTTGAGGCACGACATAGGCAAGTTAATTGTACGTTGTCTGCGACACTTATGGATAAATGTGACACTTGCGACACTTGTAATGACGACAACAAGTCATCATTGAAATGAGAAATTTTGATGTGTCACAGATTGCCCCCCAAAGTGAGAAGTTAGAAGATGAAAACTGATGACTGAAGTACTTTGTGGATTTTTTCGAGCAAGGGTATAGACACGGAGAACCTGGTAGAAGCTCGAAACAACCATAAAACAAATATTATGACATGTTTCAAACCCAAAGCAGGCATACCTATGCTTGGGTGATAATGAATTCTAAGGTATGGCTGCCATAAGATACACTGCGGATCCATAATTATATTAATAAAAAGGTATAGCCACCAAAGATGCAATGTGGATCTATACTTCCATGACATGAACTGATCATAGCCACGAAAAATACACAATGGATCTACGAGATGAAAAGACATAGCCATGGACCAATACAAAGTGGATCTATGTGACAGTAAATGTGTCAATATTCAAGAGAAATTCCATCGCAACCTAGGCAAAGTACATACCGGAGTGATCACTCAACCCAGGGTCTTCTTACCGATCACGATGCAGTACGGGTCTAACCATGTGAATAGGTTTCTTGATGTTGAACATGGTAGAAATTGCTTGATTATCGGCCAATGAGGTAATATGTTAACAAGCGCGAGGGAAATCACCATTGATGTCAATTATTCCCAAGGTACCCTAGTACATTCCAGGGAATGTGAATGCATGAGTTGAAGTCAAACATTCATGGAATCACCCAATCAGAGATCAATAATGTAAACCCACTATCAGAAGCAAGGAGGCTTACCATTGAGGCATGTAGGTCCCAAGGTATTGATTGGTTTTTAAGTCTAATTCCCAGATAATGTGTTGACGTCAATAGGAACAAACTCGTCGAAGGAGGGCCTTGATGTATCCCCCATCAACAACACGAAATTGACATAGAGATATAAGTTGGTAGATCAAATGAACATGGACTGACATAGGTATTGAAACATGATATTTGTGACGGTTGACTTTTGAGGCAGATAATTCCCTTGAACATTGAGGCACAACAGCATAAACATGACATAGAACAAAACATGATGATACAATGGATATTGTGACTTTCGTCGGGTGACCCAAAGGAGTAAATAAACTCAAAGGATTGGTTCAGTGGAGAGGTTCAGCGGATTAAATTGTATGAAAAAACAAAGTGTTGTGTTCAAGGGCGACTGTAAGAGTGACTGGTGATGTTCTCAAAAACTGTTTGGCTTGCTTCTTTCAATTTTTTCCCCCATCCAAATAGACAAGTACCTCTTTTTTATTTAACAAGCTCGAGGAGGATAACACATGCTCGATATAGCTCACCTTCGATAAGTCCCTCTTCTTTTGTTTAACGAGCTGGAAGAAGTAAGGGTTTGATCCCGTATGGGTCCTTTAATGTATGATTGTTTAACAAGTCCAAAGAAGGTAAACTCCGTGATTTTTCATGTTTAGAGAGTCTGAAAAGAACTTAAAGATGACTCCAGTGTTGTCCTTTTTCATAATGTTAGTCTTGCAAGGCCGAAAAAGAGATAAATTATCACTCGAAATATGCCCTTTCAAACCTTTTAACGAGTGGGAAAGGAAGCAACATCACTCGACAATCTTTTCATGTTTAGAGAGTCTAAAAAGAGCTTAAAGAAGACTCCAGGGGGTTCCTTTTTCGTATGTCCTTTACGAGTCCGAAAAAATGATAAAAGTCTACTCGATTACATTCTCATGTATTTTCAAGCACGAGAAAGAACAAAGACTAAGCTCGGTATTGGTTTCATTTTTACACAAGCTTAAAACAAAATTAAAGTATGTTTGTAAATTCCCAACGTAATTTCCAAAGGTTGGGATACCCATGGATGGTTGGTACTCTGCCCCCAGCTTGAAAATCTAGTGGCTTAACTCCAGAATGATAATAAAAGGCTGGAGACATGCCCCCCAAGCTTCAATTCATTCACCGACTTTGAGGTTGTCACCAATTTCTCTACTAGATGGAGAAAAAGGATGCAAGTGGATGAAATAAAGGTTTAAATATGAGACTTAACGAAAGACCTGACTTGGTAGCAGAGGTGATTGTTTCATTTTTTAACGAGCTTGTCACAGGAAAAGAATTATGCTCAAGGCTCCAGGTTCAGTCCCCAGATTTNTCATGTAATTGGAAGACAACTTTTGGAAGACATTTTTTGTCTTTTGGTGTAATTGGAAGGTAATTTTTGTCTTGTTGATTAATTCAAAGACAAATTTTTCCTTGTGTAATTGGAAGGAAAATTTTGGAAGATTTTTTTTGTCTTTTGGTGTAGTTGAAAGACAATTTTCGTCTTGTTGAGTAATTGGAAGACAAATTTCGTCTTGTTGTGTAATCGGAAGGCACTTTTGGAAGACATTTTTGAAGATATACACTAATCACTACCATAAATGCACATTTATGGAAGCACGCATATACAGAATACACCATTATGGAAGTGGTCAGCTTCCATATATGCGTCATCCATATGTGCGCATTTATGGAATCCGTCGTTCGTATATGCGCATACACGAAAGCGCACATATACGAAAGCCACCTTTTGTAAATGCATCTTTTGTATATGCGTGCTTCCATATATGCGGATATACAGAAGTTGTCATCCGTAAATGCAAATTTATGGAAGTCGGCCTTCATATATGCGCATATACGTTGACCACTTCCATAAATGCACATTTATGGAAGCACGCATATACGGAAGACACCATTATGGAAGTGGCCAGCTTCCGTATATGCGTCATCCGTATATGCACATTTATGGAATCCTTCATCTGTATATGTGTCGTCTGTATATGTGAATATACAGAAGCGCGCATATACAGAAGCCACCTTCCGTAAATGTGTCTTCTGTATATGCGTGCTTTCATATATGTGCATATACAGAAGTTGTCGTCCGTAAATGCAAATTTATGGAAGTCGGCCTCCATATATGCACGCTTTCATATATGCGCATATACACTAACCACTTCCATAAATGAGCATTTATGGAAGCACACATATACAAAAGACACCATTATGGAAGTGGCCAACTTTCGTATATGTGTCGTCCGTTTATGTGCATTTATGGAAGTCGTCGTCTGTATATGCACATATGCAGAAGCGCACATATACAGAATCCATCTCCCGTAAATGCATCTTTCGTATATGTGTGCCTCCATATATGTGCATATATAGAAGTTGTCGTCCGTAAATGCACATTTATGGAAATCAACCTCCGTATATGCACACTTTTGTATATGCACATATACGCTGACCACTTCCATAAATGTGCATTTATGGAAGCACGCATATACGAAAGACACCATTATGGAAGTGGCCAACTTCTGTATATGCATCGTCTGTATATGCACATTTATGGAAGTCGTCGTCTCTATATGCACATATACGGAAGCGCACATATACGGAATCCATCTCATGTAAATGCGTCTTTCGTATATGTGTTCCTCCATATATGCGCATATACAAAAGTTGTGGGTATCTCCGCTAATGATGGTGATTCAATCTCGATAGGTTCCAAGTAAACAACTAGTTTGACCACATCTCGAACTAGAGAATGAACTATAACCAGCAAGGATGCTCCCTTTTCTCCAACAAATATAAGTAGCACCAGTCAAACAATGGGCCCTTCCTTTTATGCGAAGTAAACTAGTCCCACCTTGGTTGCTACATTTTCCTCTGCCTTTGATGCCTCCACCTTTGCAGCTAGATATTGATTTCAATCTCAAACAGGCTAAACAAGCAATCAAACCTACCAAGCCATCGAACCAATCTCAAAGCCGCGTCCGTAAATGCACATTTATGGAAGTCAGCCTTCGTATATGCACGCTTCCGTATATGCACATATACGCTGACCACTTCCATAAATGTGCATTTATGGAAGCACGCATATACGAAAGACACCATTATGGAAGTGGCCAACTTCCGTATATGCATCATCCATAGATGCACATTTATGGAATTTGTCATTTGTATATGCGTCGTCCGCATATGCGCATATACAGAAGTCACCTTTCGTAAATGTGTCTTCCATATATGTGTGCTTCCATATATGCGCATATACAAAAGTTATCGTATGTAAATGCACATTTATGGAAGTCAGCCTCTGTATATGCACATATACGTTGACCACTTCCATAAATGTGCATTTATGGAAGCACGCATATACGGAAGACACCATTATGGAAGTGGTCAGCGTCCGTATATGCGTAGTCCGTATATGTGTCATCTGTACATGCGTGTATATAGAAGCGTGCATATACGGAAACCACCTTTCATAAATGCGTCTTTCGTATATGCGTGCTTCCATATATATGCATACACAGAAGTTGTCATCCGTAAATGCACATTTATGGAAGTCAGCGTTCGTATATGCACATATACGTTGACCACTTCCATAAATGTGCATTTATGGAAGCACACATATACGAAAGACACCATTATGCATCATCCGTATATGCACATTTATATGCGTCATCCATATATGAGCATTTATGGAAGTCGTTGTCTGTATATGCCCATATACGGAAGCGCGCATATACGGAAGCCACCTTTCGTAAATGCGTCTTCCATATGTGTGCTTCCATATATGCGCATATACAAAAGTTGTCGCCTGTAAATGCACATTTATGGAAGTCAACCTCTGTATATGCACATATACGCTGACCACTTCCATAAATGTGCATTTATGAAAGCACGCATATACGAAAGACGCCATTATGGAAGTGGCCAGCTTCCATATATGCGTTGTTCGTATATGTGCATTTATGGAAGCCATCGTCCGTATATGCGCAGATACGGAAGCGCACATATAAGGAAGCCACCTTTCATAAATGCATCTTCCATATATGCGTGCTTCCATATATGTGCATATACAGAAGTTGTCGTGCCTCTTCAATTTCTTGATTTTTTACTGAATATTCCACTAGCCAGTTGTCCACGTCATCCTCATCATATTCAAGGATATCGTAAAACTTTTCAAAAGACAACCCCTTAAAAATCTCAACTTGTTCATCAAAGGCTTTCTTGGTTAAGAACAATGAGTTGAGGATTAATTTGGGGTCTTGGACCTCGTTGGTACTTCTGGCTAAATCTATTTCGGTTAGCTTTTTGAATAATTCTTCTTTCTTTGATACAACTTGTTCACATTCTAGGACAATGACATTTAGGTTCTTAACTTTCTCTTTCTAGCACGCACTTAATTGTTTGATCCAGTTTGGGGAGGGGAGATCTTCCTCTCTTCTTCTCATTTATGTCACATTGGTGACTTTGATGCCAAAAGGGATACCCATGTCCATATATAAACCTTCTTCATTTTTTAAATCTGTCTGCAAATATTCCTGGAGGGCATTTTCCCTCGTTCCAAAGGAAGCTATACTTTTTGATGTTTCCCAGGATTCAGTAATTAGCTCCATTCTTTTCTTGATATTCTTCTCCACATAGCCTATACACGATGTGAAGAGGCTCGGGGATCCTTTTAACTTGACTGTAGGGGTGGCAGGCTCGTTTATTGCTAAAGGAATAGAAAGAAATGGGATAGGTATCAAAGCTTCCTCCAATTCCTTGATTTGATCCTTCAGTTTGGCATTCTCCGCCTCAAGGCTTCCAATGGAATCATCAAGAGAATCTCCAGTTGCTCGGTGAATTTGGTAGATTTGGGATGGCCACATGTTCCTAAAGTTAATCTCTGAACGATATTTCCCTTTCTTATTTATTACATCTCTCTTTTCAATAATTAAATTTTTAGATTCGTTGTTAAAAACAATGCTCTGGAATACCCCACTCTCCCTATTGTTACAGGAAAATCCCCCTATGAACAAGTGGATTTCCTCTTGAACCCTAAATCTCTAAGATCAAGACAAAAAGGTGCTAACTTTGGTCATTGGCATCCTTTTAAACCTAGTTAAGCTAATCTATAGAAGAGAGGAAGAGGATGTACCTTTTTACGACGTTTGTCCTTGCCCAGTTCAAGTTGAGATCTGATCTCCAATCTCTTCAATAGGTCCTGCAATCCAATCAAAGATAAAACATGCTTCCTATCCTACTATGATTAGTTTGAAACTAGATTTATCTATTAAAAACAATTTTATTTAGGCATACACAATCTTGAAAGAAACATGCCAATCACATGTATTAGTGAGAACTCAATAGAGATACTTACAAACCTTTGATGAAGATGAATCAACCTCTCCCAGCTCTCGTTGTCCAAACCCTTTCTCAAATGACCCACAAACAAAATGACTATGCTTCACTGATTATCTCCCGTATGAGATCATAAGTTTGATGCCTTCAATGTCCCCTCAATACCACTTCTCATGAGATCATAAGTTTGGTATTTCTAAAACTCCATGATCCTTTTCCTTCACCATGAGGAGGATTCCTTATACAAGCTTGGAGAGTCCTAACCACTTTAGAGATTCTTGGGATAGGTTGAGGATATTTCTCCATTAGTTGTGGATCCTCCCTAAGATCCAGCCTTGACCTCATATTCGAATCCAACTAACTCCAGAGATCAGGGGGATTTCTCCCTGATTTTCCTCAACAATCAAAGATTCCCTCAAACGGGCCAGTGCTCCCTCAAAATGGTGCACAAAGCATTGTAATGCTCCCCCAAAGGAGATAAAGTAGCGCTAGTGCTCCATGACAGTGGGTAGGGGAGCGCTACCCTTCAAAAATGACTTTTAAGTGGTTTTTTCCATGGTAAAAGCATTGTACTCTTCGTCAAAAGATGTATCCTTCTTTAAACAGTCTCTAAAGGTGTCTTTAAGTGTTTCTTGTGATGTTGTTTGAGGCACGACATAGGCAAGTTAATTGTACGTTGTCTGCGACACTTATGGATAAATGTGACACTTGCGACACTTGTAATGACGACAACAAGTCATCATTGAAATGAGAAATTTTGATGTGTCACAGATTGCCCCCCAAAGTGAGAAGTTAGAAGATGAAAACTGATGACTGAAGTACTTTGTGGATTTTTTCGAGCAAGGGTATAGACACGGAGAACCTGGTAGAAGCTCGAAACAACCATAAAACAAATATTATGACATGTTTCAAACCCAAAGCAGGCATACCTATGCTTGGGTGATAATGAATTCTAAGGTATGGCTGCCATAAGATACACTGCGGATCCATAATTATATTAATAAAAAGGTATAGCCACCAAAGATGCAATGTGGATCTATACTTCCATGACATGAACTGATCATAGCCACGAAAAATACACAATGGATCTACGAGATGAAAAGACATAGCCATGGACCAATACAAAGTGGATCTATGTGACAGTAAATGTGTCAATATTCAAGAGAAATTCCATCGCAACCTAGGCAAAGTACATACCGGAGTGATCACTCAACCCAGGGTCTTCTTACCGATCACGATGCAGTACGGGTCTAACCATGTGAATAGGTTTCTTGATGTTGAACATGGTAGAAATTGCTTGATTATCGGCCAATGAGGTAATATGTTAACAAGCGCGAGGGAAATCACCATTGATGTCAATTATTCCCAAGGTACCCTAGTACATTCCAGGGAATGTGAATGCATGAGTTGAAGTCAAACATTCATGGAATCACCCAATCAGAGATCAATAATGTAAACCCACTATCAGAAGCAAGGAGGCTTACCATTGAGGCATGTAGGTCCCAAGGTATTGATTGGTTTTTAAGTCTAATTCCCAGATAATGTGTTGACGTCAATAGGAACAAACTCGTCGAAGGAGGGCCTTGATGTATCCCCCATCAACAACACGAAATTGACATAGAGATATAAGTTGGTAGATCAAATGAACATGGACTGACATAGGTATTGAAACATGATATTTGTGACGGTTGACTTTTGAGGCAGATAATTCCCTTGAACATTGAGGCACAACAGCATAAACATGACATAGAACAAAACATGATGATACAATGGATATTGTGACTTTCGTCGGGTGACCCAAAGGAGTAAATAAACTCAAAGGATTGGTTCAGTGGAGAGGTTCAGCGGATTAAATTGTATGAAAAAACAAAGTGTTGTGTTCAAGGGCGACTGTAAGAGTGACTGGTGATGTTCTCAAAAACTGTTTGGCTTGCTTCTTTCAATTTTTTCCCCCATCCAAATAGACAAGTACCTCTTTTTTATTTAACAAGCTCGAGGAGGATAACACATGCTCGATATAGCTCACCTTCGATAAGTCCCTCTTCTTTTGTTTAACGAGCTGGAAGAAGTAAGGGTTTGATCCCGTATGGGTCCTTTAATGTATGATTGTTTAACAAGTCCAAAGAAGGTAAACTCCGTGATTTTTCATGTTTAGAGAGTCTGAAAAGAACTTAAAGATGACTCCAGTGTTGTCCTTTTTCATAATGTTAGTCTTGCAAGGCCGAAAAAGAGATAAATTATCACTCGAAATATGCCCTTTCAAACCTTTTAACGAGTGGGAAAGGAAGCAACATCACTCGACAATCTTTTCATGTTTAGAGAGTCTAAAAAGAGCTTAAAGAAGACTCCAGGGGGTTCCTTTTTCGTATGTCCTTTACGAGTCCGAAAAAATGATAAAAGTCTACTCGATTACATTCTCATGTATTTTCAAGCACGAGAAAGAACAAAGACTAAGCTCGGTATTGGTTTCATTTTTACACAAGCTTAAAACAAAATTAAAGTATGTTTGTAAATTCCCAACGTAATTTCCAAAGGTTGGGATACCCATGGATGGTTGGTACTCTGCCCCCAGCTTGAAAATCTAGTGGCTTAACTCCAGAATGATAATAAAAGGCTGGAGACATGCCCCCCAAGCTTCAATTCATTCACCGACTTTGAGGTTGTCACCAATTTCTCTACTAGATGGAGAAAAAGGATGCAAGTGGATGAAATAAAGGTTTAAATATGAGACTTAACGAAAGACCTGACTTGGTAGCAGAGGTGATTGTTTCATTTTTTAACGAGCTTGTCACAGGAAAAGAATTATGCTCAAGGCTCCAGGTTCAGTCCCCAGATTTNCGACCACTTTGGGTTCACTCTTTAGTTGAAGAGTGGGGTTGATTGATGAGGGAACTGAATCAGCTACTTGGGTTTGTGGTTCAATTGAGGATGAAACTAGATTGACCACCCGATCAACCGGATTGACCGGGGATGGAACTAGATTGACCAGTCCATCAACTAATGATGGGTTGGGGGAAATCTTACAATAACCAGTTGGAAGTTGAAGATTTTCCAAAAGAGAAGAAGCCTCGTCCATACGAGGACAAAGGTGAGAGTAATGATCACCTTTGCATAACATGCAAGGAAATTTGATAGTTGTCTTTTTCTTACCAAAATTAACATCACTAATTGACATGGCATCACCAACATGTCTAGCAAAGGCCGATGACATGGAGGACCACATTTCTAAGACCTTGGGAAGACAAGGGAAATCCCTCAAAAAGTGGTCACCCTTATAAAGACTGCAAGGGAATTTGGGTTTCAGATTCTTCATTTTAATCTTGTCGACCTCATCAACACTCCTAGTATGATTAATAATANTTCCAAAGGAAGCTATACTTTTTGATGTTTCCCAGGATTCAGTAATTAGCTCCATTCTTTTCTTGATATTCTTCTCCACATAGCCTATACACGATGTGAAGAGGCTCGGGGATCCTTTTAACTTGACTGTAGGGGTGGCAGGCTCGTTTATTGCTAAAGGAATAGAAAGAAATGGGATAGGTATCAAAGCTTCCTCCAATTCCTTGATTTGATCCTTCAGTTTGGCATTCTCCGCCTCAAGGCTTCCAATGGAATCATCAAGAGAATCTCCAGTTGCTCGGTGAATTTGGTAGATTTGGGATGGCCACATGTTCCTAAAGTTAATCTCTGAACGATATTTCCCTTTCTTATTTATTACATCTCTCTTTTCAATAATTAAATTTTTAGATTCGTTGTTAAAAACAATGCTCTGGAATACCCCACTCTCCCTATTGTTACAGGAAAATCCCCCTATGAACAAGTGGATTTCCTCTTGAACCCTAAATCTCTAAGATCAAGACAAAAAGGTGCTAACTTTGGTCATTGGCATCCTTTTAAACCTAGTTAAGCTAATCTATAGAAGAGAGGAAGAGGATGTACCTTTTTACGACGTTTGTCCTTGCCCAGTTCAAGTTGAGATCTGATCTCCAATCTCTTCAATAGGTCCTGCAATCCAATCAAAGATAAAACATGCTTCCTATCCTACTATGATTAGTTTGAAACTAGATTTATCTATTAAAAACAATTTTATTTAGGCATACACAATCTTGAAAGAAACATGCCAATCACATGTATTAGTGAGAACTCAATAGAGATACTTACAAACCTTTGATGAAGATGAATCAACCTCTCCCAGCTCTCGTTGTCCAAACCCTTTCTCAAATGACCCACAAACAAAATGACTATGCTTCACTGATTATCTCCCGTATGAGATCATAAGTTTGATGCCTTCAATGTCCCCTCAATACCACTTCTCATGAGATCATAAGTTTGGTATTTCTAAAACTCCATGATCCTTTTCCTTCACCATGAGGAGGATTCCTTATACAAGCTTGGAGAGTCCTAACCACTTTAGAGATTCTTGGGATAGGTTGAGGATATTTCTCCATTAGTTGTGGATCCTCCCTAAGATCCAGCCTTGACCTCATATTCGAATCCAACTAACTCCAGAGATCAGGGGGATTTCTCCCTGATTTTCCTCAACAATCAAAGATTCCCTCAAACGGGCCAGTGCTCCCTCAAAATGGTGCACAAAGCATTGTAATGCTCCCCCAAAGGAGATAAAGTAGCGCTAGTGCTCCATGACAGTGGGTAGGGGAGCGCTACCCTTCAAAAATGACTTTTAAGTGGTTTTTTCCATGGTAAAAGCATTGTACTCTTCGTCAAAAGATGTATCCTTCTTTAAACAGTCTCTAAAGGTGTCTTTAAGTGTTTCTTGTGATGTTGTTTGAGGCACGACATAGGCAAGTTAATTGTACGTTGTCTGCGACACTTATGGATAAATGTGACACTTGCGACACTTGTAATGACGACAACAAGTCATCATTGAAATGAGAAATTTTGATGTGTCACAGATTGCCCCCCAAAGTGAGAAGTTAGAAGATGAAAACTGATGACTGAAGTACTTTGTGGATTTTTTCGAGCAAGGGTATAGACACGGAGAACCTGGTAGAAGCTCGAAACAACCATAAAACAAATATTATGACATGTTTCAAACCCAAAGCAGGCATACCTATGCTTGGGTGATAATGAATTCTAAGGTATGGCTGCCATAAGATACACTGCGGATCCATAATTATATTAATAAAAAGGTATAGCCACCAAAGATGCAATGTGGATCTATACTTCCATGACATGAACTGATCATAGCCACGAAAAATACACAATGGATCTACGAGATGAAAAGACATAGCCATGGACCAATACAAAGTGGATCTATGTGACAGTAAATGTGTCAATATTCAAGAGAAATTCCATCGCAACCTAGGCAAAGTACATACCGGAGTGATCACTCAACCCAGGGTCTTCTTACCGATCACGATGCAGTACGGGTCTAACCATGTGAATAGGTTTCTTGATGTTGAACATGGTAGAAATTGCTTGATTATCGGCCAATGAGGTAATATGTTAACAAGCGCGAGGGAAATCACCATTGATGTCAATTATTCCCAAGGTACCCTAGTACATTCCAGGGAATGTGAATGCATGAGTTGAAGTCAAACATTCATGGAATCACCCAATCAGAGATCAATAATGTAAACCCACTATCAGAAGCAAGGAGGCTTACCATTGAGGCATGTAGGTCCCAAGGTATTGATTGGTTTTTAAGTCTAATTCCCAGATAATGTGTTGACGTCAATAGGAACAAACTCGTCGAAGGAGGGCCTTGATGTATCCCCCATCAACAACACGAAATTGACATAGAGATATAAGTTGGTAGATCAAATGAACATGGACTGACATAGGTATTGAAACATGATATTTGTGACGGTTGACTTTTGAGGCAGATAATTCCCTTGAACATTGAGGCACAACAGCATAAACATGACATAGAACAAAACATGATGATACAATGGATATTGTGACTTTCGTCGGGTGACCCAAAGGAGTAAATAAACTCAAAGGATTGGTTCAGTGGAGAGGTTCAGCGGATTAAATTGTATGAAAAAACAAAGTGTTGTGTTCAAGGGCGACTGTAAGAGTGACTGGTGATGTTCTCAAAAACTGTTTGGCTTGCTTCTTTCAATTTTTTCCCCCATCCAAATAGACAAGTACCTCTTTTTTATTTAACAAGCTCGAGGAGGATAACACATGCTCGATATAGCTCACCTTCGATAAGTCCCTCTTCTTTTGTTTAACGAGCTGGAAGAAGTAAGGGTTTGATCCCGTATGGGTCCTTTAATGTATGATTGTTTAACAAGTCCAAAGAAGGTAAACTCCGTGATTTTTCATGTTTAGAGAGTCTGAAAAGAACTTAAAGATGACTCCAGTGTTGTCCTTTTTCATAATGTTAGTCTTGCAAGGCCGAAAAAGAGATAAATTATCACTCGAAATATGCCCTTTCAAACCTTTTAACGAGTGGGAAAGGAAGCAACATCACTCGACAATCTTTTCATGTTTAGAGAGTCTAAAAAGAGCTTAAAGAAGACTCCAGGGGGTTCCTTTTTCGTATGTCCTTTACGAGTCCGAAAAAATGATAAAAGTCTACTCGATTACATTCTCATGTATTTTCAAGCACGAGAAAGAACAAAGACTAAGCTCGGTATTGGTTTCATTTTTACACAAGCTTAAAACAAAATTAAAGTATGTTTGTAAATTCCCAACGTAATTTCCAAAGGTTGGGATACCCATGGATGGTTGGTACTCTGCCCCCAGCTTGAAAATCTAGTGGCTTAACTCCAGAATGATAATAAAAGGCTGGAGACATGCCCCCCAAGCTTCAATTCATTCACCGACTTTGAGGTTGTCACCAATTTCTCTACTAGATGGAGAAAAAGGATGCAAGTGGATGAAATAAAGGTTTAAATATGAGACTTAACGAAAGACCTGACTTGGTAGCAGAGGTGATTGTTTCATTTTTTAACGAGCTTGTCACAGGAAAAGAATTATGCTCAAGGCTCCAGGTTCAGTCCCCAGATTTCTATTTCATTTTTTAACAAGCTTTCTACAGAGAGGAAAACTATGCTCAAGAACTATGTTTCATTTTTTAACGATCTTGCCACAGAGAAGAGAAACTATGCTCGTAGCTTCTGTTTCATTTTTTAACGAGCTTGACACAGAGAGGAAAACTATGCTCGTGACCTCTATTTCATTTTTTAACGAGCTTGCCACAGAGAAGAAAAAATGTGCCCGTGGCCTCTTCTTGATCATGGATTCCAAGAGGAAAATTCTCTGGAAGGAATACACGTCAAGGGACAAACGTCAATCATAGCTTCCAAGAGACCTCCACTAGATGGAAGAAAAACAATCTGGAAGGAATACATATCAAAGACATTGATAAGGGTAGGGATATCTTGCTCTAATAGCCCTATCAAAGAGATCACGATGTCAACTACCGGATCTAAGTCAAAAAAGGTTGAGCTTACAGTGAGAGTCTCATCTTCATCGGTAGTTGAAGGCATGGGAGATAACGCCACATAATTGACCTGTGGCGGGGGTGATACCGTCTGCATATAAGAATCGTTTAGGGAGGTCATTAGGTTGGTAATCAAGTCAGGACCAAAGCATGAAAGTTGATCAATAGCCACAATTCTTCCATCGTGAGGGAAAGATATCACACGAAAAAGAGTGGACACAATAGTTTTCATGGCATAGACATAATCTCACCCAAAGAGTAAATCAAAATCAAAGGGGTCCTAGACTACCATAACATCAATAAAGACAGTTTTCCCTCCCAAAGTTACAGGAAACTGGGGAAGGATCCCTAAAGGGTGATTGGTTCTTTTGTTAAAAGAAAACATAGTCTGGGTAACCAACACAAGCTGAGGATAACCCAAAGCTTTCCAAGCAAGAGAGGACAAAATACTAACGGACGAACCTTCGTCTATTAACGTTTGAGGAACATCCAGACCACAAACTTGTACTGCAATCTTGAAAGGAATGTGGGAGGGAAGACGAGCTTTAATTAGTGCACCCCAATCAAAAAGAATGGCCTCATTACTTGGAGGGGGTTTCGCGGGAGAAGGAGAAATTCCCCCCAACATGGTAGATTCTGTATCAACAAGAAAAGCATGGGTAGTATCAGGTTTACTCTCTAGAGGGAGAGTAGGATTGATCGATGATGGGATCAGATCAACCTCTTGGGTTTTATTCTCCAAGGGAAGAATGGGGTCGATGGATGGTGTAGCCGGAGCGACCACTTTGGGTTCACTCTTTAGACAAAGAGTGGGATCGACCGATGATGTAACCGGAGTGACCACTTTGGTACTCCTCAAGGGAGGAGTGGGATCGACCGATGGCAGAACCGGATCGACCACTTTGGTACTCCTCAAGCGTGGAGTGGGATCGATCGATGGAGGAACCAGATCGACCACTTTGGGTTCACTCTTTAGTTGAAGAGTGGGGTTGATTGATGAGGGAACTGAATCAGCTACTTGGGTTTGTGGTTTAATTGAGGATGAAACTAGATTGACCACCCGGTCAACCGGATTGACCGGGGATGGAACCGGATTGACCAGTCCATCAACTAATGATGGGTTGGGGGAAATCTTACAATAACCAGTTGGAAGTTGATTTTCCAAAAGAGAAGAAGCCTCGTCCATACGAGGACAAAGGTGAGAGTAATGATCACCTTTGCATAACATGCAAGGAAATTTGATAGTTGTCTTCTTCTTACCAAAATTAACATCACTAATTGACATGGCATCACCAACATGTCTAGCAGAGGCCGATGACGTGGAGGACCACATTTCTAAGACCTTGGGAAGACCAGGGAAATCCCTCAAAAAGTGGTCACCCTTATAAAGACTGCAAGGGAATTTGGGTTTCAGATTCTTCATTTTAATCTTGTCGACCTCATCAACACTCCTAGTATGATTAATAATAGTTGGTTGCATGGATCCAATATCTAATATGGTTGGAGGCTTGGTCCTTTTTGGGTTCTTATTCTTCTTCTCTTTTTGTTTCTTCTTCTTCTTATCAACTTGGATACTTTCTTTAGAGCTTTCACTAGGCGAAGAAGGAGAAAGGGAAGGAGACTTAATGGGTGAAGAAGGCGAAAAGTTGACATGAGGTTGATGTGTGGGTGGTGTACTTACATCTGAAGCATT
>JZKD02S0298978.1:0-19971 GCA_000966675.3 Picea glauca | reverse complement strand
TATAATATAATCATATCACACTTTCTCCTTCTTCCCCTCCTATTCTCTCTCACAACATATATTTATACTACAAAAATGGGTTAAAACCCGTTACTATAATGACCAAAACCCTAACCCTAATTGGATTAGGTTTTTCCACATTCTAACTTCCTACGCATGGCTGGTCCTCGATACAATTGTTTCCTCATCGCTCTGTGTCCTTCTTCCTTCCTTTGACTTTCCTACTTTCCCGGCACTGCTTTTCCCTATTTTCCAACGCACGCTCCTTTTTCTGGTCCATTTTCTAACTGTCTTCATAAATTATTGCAGCTTTCCCAAAAATGGCTTGCGCCAACAGGTTGACACATAACTTAGCCTTAAAAACACATAATGTATTATTGTTTATAGGATGTGGCCTAATTATAAGTCATGTTATTGTTCAAGTCCTTTCAACTCTATTAGGAGTGACATTCATTGGTTTCTTATGCTTATTTCTTCTATACACTAGCACATATTCATATCCCAAGTTATTTTTTATAAATTGACATAGATCCATATTAATCATAGATGTTGTTATAGCACTTTGTTTCTCTTAGTGTAATTATGAAATCATTAAAATATTTTTTCTTAGTGTAATCATGAAATCATTAAAAATCTTTTATTAAGGACAAAAACTATAAACACTAAGAAAAAGGCAAATTAATAACTAATGTGGGTAATTAAGATGTCAATAATTTTGATTAAATGAACTTGTCATATTCACATAAAATTCTTGGTGCACACTTTCAAAAGCCTAAAAGGTCAATATCATCCCAAATAATAATACATTTTTTCTTACTTGAAATGATTATTCAATCACCATAGCTAACATCATGATGATAGTGTTTTAGATGTGAATGAATATTAACCCAAAAACATTACGCAGAGCATAAAGAACATATAATGACTTATAAATTGTTGAACTTGGAATAATACTATCACATTTCTACAAATGCAAAGACACCCTCCATACCAACATTCCTAATCACTTTCTTAGATCCCTTAACTATGTACAACAATTTACTCATCGAAATTTTTTCCATGGTTAATTCTTGCAATATATATGTGTGGAGAAACATCCTCACTTACAATATATATCTTTGACATGAAGAAGTTAACTTCTAGGAGTGGTGATATGGAAATTTCTCGAGTTATAAAATTCTCTGGGACAAATCTTGTAAACATCCCTGATGGAAAAATAATAACATTAAACTAGTACTCTTCCTACCATTCCTTCAACTCCCATGTGACTAATATATTAGACACATTACTATATAATAAGTACCCTATAATCAAGTTTTGGTATTCCAAAAGAATTATAAATTTGGACAATGATCCTTGAGAAACCCATTCAGGTAGTGCTAGTAACCCTAATTATCTCAAGGTTTCTCTGAAAGCTTCTACTATCCTATCAATGCCAAGAGTTATGTCAAGAGTTTACTATATAAAATTGTGTTGATGTCCAAAGCATCCTAGAATAGGGATTCTCTCCCACAAGCCTATTGTGTATGTCTGCTTATGTTGCAACAATGGTTACAAGGCTAACTACATGCATTTTGCATGTTTCAAGCAATGAACATTAAGTTGAATGAAACCCAACTACTTGTATAGAGATAGATAAATTATTGGTGTCCAGATCTAAATATTAATAGTTTATATTTTGTAGCATTGAGGTGTTAGTTATCAATTGTCTTTATGTGTATATAAAAATATACAAGGTCCCTTAATGCAACAAGCACTCAAATTGGTGTTAACAATAGATGTTCATCAACGTTTGTTAAAAAAAAACACTACAAATGAATAGAAGAATAATAGTTTAACAAATTGTCTTAGCTAAGCCAACAAATTATAGAACCAAATAAAAGAATAATAATGGATGACCGTAAAATAGAATCAACATAGTTCTTGCATGCAAGCATTTATCTAAGGATGTTTTCTATGTCTTAAATTGCATTATTATAAACGAGGTACACATGATCACTGACTAATTATAGCTTGTTGAGGATTACTAAGATTACAACATTTCTTCTCCAAATCTAAGTTACAATATGCAACTTTAGCAGACACTTACAATATTCTAACATAAACTAACTTTAATCATTTAATATTTAGATTCTAGATTTGTAATAAATATTAAAACCACAAACAAGTTACAACCTTATAACACAATGCCTAAATACATTAGCTAATACACATTAACTATAGATTATAAAATAATTACACATAATATCAATGTTTGTGAATGGGATCATATGCAAACTCTCCTACCTCCCTCCTTCGCTAGAAGAATTTCACCTTAAATCATAATTCAATGTCAATATTTATATCATCTTGTTGTGCAGCTTCTCAAACTAAGCATAACTACCATCCATGTGGTAAGCACTTTTTAATTCCACCACTTTTGATATGTCTCATGCAATGCTCTTAAACCTGATAAAAGATTATAAATACTAGTGAACATGTACGAAATATAATGTACTATTGAAGTATACATTTATGATAAATTACATGCATGAGGTTACCTTGAAAATAATTACCAAGAAAAGGGTATGTTCAAGATGCTTTAGGCATTCTAGTGGTTAACTATTGTCGATCTCAAAATATGGAAAATCCTTTCCCTTGGCATCCTAGATGAGAGACATTCATAAAGTGATAATGCATTGGGACTGCATGAAGTGAGGCAAACTAGCATGTCCAAGAGGCTAATCAAATGTACTTACCTTCTAGAACCTATTCATTTTGACACATAAACTGTTAAATTTAGAGCAACTATTAAGTTCTTTTCAATTTACTAGACAATAATAGCATAAGCATGATAACTGAAAGATACACAATCACAAGGTACATAGCATTTATCCTGGGAAACCCTCATGGGGGATAAAACCCAGCAAAAACTTCCTTAATATAGATAGAAAATGCAATGCCAAGATAATAAACCAAACACTAGAGAATATCCAGCACTAAGCAATGTGCCTCTCTCCTCCTTCTTCTGGAAACTGGAAATTGCAGCTTCCTTCAAACTTGCGCACTAGATGAGTGAATTGAGTGAGTGAGCTAATGAGGCGCTAGCCTCTCTTATTTATACTGGCTGGCAGGAACTAGGGTGGTATCTCTTCATCAAGAAGGGTCAACTTCTTCACTTAGTGGTTAAAACCACTTTAATTAGGCCTGGGGATGACTTCTTAATTAGCAACATATAATTAGGGTTTGAAAAAACCACAAAATGGGATTTGGTCTTATAAAAATCCCAACATGATCAATCCAAAAAGGGGATTGATCTATAATATAATAGCTCAATAATAAGTAGAATATTCTTTTTAGTTACAATATTTAAACACTCCCCCTTAACAAGAAGGGTATTTTACAACATCATCAAGAGATGGAGAGAGAGGGGAGCAGCAACAATAACATCTGGTACATTGACTGGCATATCTATAAATCATCGAAAGTTTTTTTCTCATCATCAATAATATCATCATTCTCAGTATAGAGTTGGAACGGCATCATCATCATTGTTCACAGTATGGATCTGGAACAACATCATCATCGTCGTTCACAGAATGAAGTTGGAACCTGGAACATCAACATCAATTAGCATAAAATAAATAACAAAATCATCAACAACAACATGAGGCTGGAGAAACATCATCACAGGATGAGGCTAGAGCAACAACATCATAGCACGAGGTTGGAGAAACAACATCATCATCATCATCATCATGGGTAAACAAAGTGAAGAAGGTGTATCAACAACATTTCGTGGTACTCTGATAGTCCCTAGGGATATGCCCAGGAATCATAAGATTCCCTAGGATATAAAATCCTAACGGAGCTACCACGTCGTACTCTAATAGACCGTCCTTACCGGACCTTGAGGATCTTCCCAAGTGTTATCACTCCAGGAAACTCTCCTAGGTTGTAAGTCGGAGATGCCTGGTAACTAACTCTTTTTGGAAATATTTTATTAATATTTGATGTGGTTTTGTGGGTCAAGATGAATATCTAAGGACTGGACTGTGTTTTCAAGACTGTCTAGGAATATAAAATCTCACAAGGCCTTCTAGCTATGCAGTCAGACAAGGTTTGATCAAATGGATAAGGAAACAGTTATTGAACCAGATTATACTTCATACCAACAAGAACAATGGGCTTGATAACCAAAAAAATATCTTATGATCATCAACTTAATCAATCAACATATGAGATGACAGTCATATACAGATTGAATGAGCATTAACAAAGAACAATCACTCACAAAATATCAGAGACAGGAAAGAGAAATCTGACAACATAACTGAGGGAAGCTTGAAATCTTTCATATAATAAGAATAAGTCTTTTTGTTACAGTGGCAGCATCATAGCACTCAAAATCGAACCCTTGGTGCATCTTCTATTCTAATATTTATAACATTTCAAAGTAGTTCTCTGATCCTAAAAACATGGATCAAATCAACTAAAAATAGCAAGTAAAAATATGTTTCAAAAGAAGTGGGATGCTTCCTCAAAATGACGTCAATCCCAGATTTGTCTCAATTGATTGTTGGTGATGTGTAGAACAACCTCCCAAGGCTAAATGATCATTCTTCAATGGATACCAAGTCGAGTTGGCTGATGTGGAAAAATATCATGTCGTTCTGTTCAACATAAATTGTCCATATACCTTTGAAATAACTCCTTTCTCCATCATATATCAAAAATAACTACTGAACTGGATCTGATAATTCATTAGACATGCATTGGAAAAGGTTCTGAATCTTTTCATATCAAAAATCCCTGACCTGTGTAAAAACTCATTCAATTCTGGACACACAGACTTTCGGTGGTTGACTAGAACAGTTCCCGGGTGAGTTATCCACCGAAAGCGCCTGTTTCGGTGGTTAATGAGCACACGGTGGGCTCGCCTAAACCACCGAATGTTGTGCTTTGAAGACCTTTCAAAATTGCAAAAATGACTGTTCTGAAACTTCTTTTATCACTCAAGCTTTCTTAGATACTGTATTCTTGATTCGAGCAGACCTTCGAACCTTTGCTGACTGTGTAGGGGAATCTGTTACATCTATTATAGTTGTGGCTAAGTTAGCCAAAGTATCTAAACCAGTTTGTTCCTCCTCTGGTGATTCAAACTTCTTTAGCTTGAGCCTTAGAACCCTGAGCTACCTGTATAATTTCATGTTTTCTCTGATTAACTCTTTGTTTCTACTTTTGATTGAATCATGTTTTTCTTTAAGAGTTTTGTTCTCTTTGAATAGTTCAGCATTTCTCTCGGTGAGGTCTGTGTTTGCATTTTTTATTACCCTCTCCAGTACTTCCATCTCATACATCTCTCGCAGAAGCTTATTGATTTTCTTGGTCTTACCTTTCTAAGGCCTACTTGATGAGGCTTATTCTTTTGGTTGTCTGTGTGTTTCTGAAGGCTTTGGTGGAGGTATATTTATCTTCAGTTTTGCATCCTGTTTGATCTGCAAGTTGTCCTGTGCTTTTGCCATTTCTTGCTCTGAATCAGAGTCACTATAAGGTAAGTTGAGAGGGTTTTTCTCTGTAACAAGGTTTATGTCTTCAAACTTTAACTTCCTCTTGACTCCTCCCTGTTTGCTGGATGATGCTTTTATAGAATCCCTGGGCATTGAAATTCCTTTCCTCCTCCTGTGACTACTCTTGGGAGTAGGATCATTTTTGCATCTAGACTTCTTTGCTTTTATCTCTGGAGGTTTTTCTGTCTGAAATTCATTCCGGAACAAGAAGAAACTCCATTCTATTTGCTTCCTCTGAAGAGATTCTTTGACAAGGAGGGTAATCAACCCCTGATGTGATATTCTGCTTATAACTTTAGTAGGCTGAGTTTTTACCTGTTTTTCCATTTTGATCAGGGTTCTATGAAAGAAATAAGGTAGGTTTAAGTGTTCTCTGCCTGTGAAGTGGTTCAACAATTTAAAATGGTAATACATCACTCTGTTATAGCGCCCTTCACAGGTGATGTATACCAAAATCGCCTTCAGAAGGGTCTGCCACTTCGGTTCAAGATAGGACATAGGGATATCCTTCTTCCAAGTCAAAGTTTTATGCACTGGCAGTAGATATGATCTGAATTCAACATTTGAGGGTGAAGAGGTTTTAAACCAGTAATCCCCTGTTCTGGGAAACCCTGTGTATTCAGAAATAGATGCTTCATCTATAAAGAACTCCTCCTTGCCTATTTTGGCAATCCTTCCATCGTATGAGAGGGAAAATGATTCAGCAACTTGTTGGTGAAAGACTGTCAATTTTTTACAATATGTGAAAACTCCGACCTGTTTAAAACACTCTGCAACCTCTGGATGATCTTCAAAATACCACATGCCATCTACTTCGGATCTCAAAGCAGAGCTTGATTTTGTCATAACTCAATGTTGACTTTGTCTAACACTGTGGGAAACCAGGTGTTTGGAAAACAACGGTTCTGGGAACTAGGGATACAGTCGATATTACTTATGAACAAACGGTGAAATCATTTGACAGAGCATAGGATTGAAAAATTCACTAAAATACCGACCCACATTCGAATGACAGTCTAACTGGAGAAATCCAAAACTTCAAATTTTCGGGGGCAATTGTATTTATGAAATTTAGACAGGAGATAGCTTCTAGTCATACCTAATAACCCAATCAGATTTCCTTGGCTCGAGATGCTGGCTGAACTCGGAGACAGATTTCCAATCGCCAGAGAAAAGTGGAATCAAGATTTTGAAAGCACGATTTTGTTGATAAGATCGCGTGATTGTAGTTATCTTCAGCGATCCTCGGGCTTCATCATAACACATTGAGTTTCAAAATGAAAGAACGACCTGCTAATGATGATTGATGTATATGCCACTAAAAAGGAGGGAAACTCCATGAAATCATATCCGACAATGACCGCTCTGCGTGGATTTGAAATAATTAATGTAATGGAAAAAAAACAGGTGTTTCAAAACCTTCATATGGCCGCCATGAACTCACATCATCTCCCGCAATGCAAGATTTCGGCGGTTTTATTCCTCATCATTGCAACGATTTTTGACATCTGGCTCGTGCGAAAGCACGAGCTTTCTTTCTTCTCGTTGAAACATTTTCGGTGGTTGCATGCCTTCTTCTTCGAACCCTTTTTTTGTCGAAAACGAACACTTTCGGTGGTTAATGAGCACACGGTGGGCTCGCCTAAGCCACTGAAACCTGATATTTTGCTTTCTTCTTGACCGAACCAAAATCAACATGACTTTTGAGATTATTTTGGGAAAACAGACTCTCTAACCTATTGATAGAAATTTTAAAAATAATTTAGGAACCAACCTATCATCTAAAAATCAAAACAAATCTACTGATTTATTTGAGGAGTTAACACCAAGAATCATAAGATTCCTTAGGATAATAAAAATCCTAATGGAGCTACAACTACTGACCACAAATAGCATATACATGCACAGGTACTCTAACAAACAGTCCTTATCGGACTTTCAGGATTTGTCCAGGGATGATCAGTCCTCTAGGATATAAAATCCTAACTAAGCTACCTGTTGTTAGTCAGGATACCATAGTATCATTAACATCGCTCCCCCTTTTGATGGAGGTCCTTTCGGACTATACCAAGCTTGTCTTGAAAGTTCTCAAACTTTACACAAGACATAGGCTTGGTCAACACATCTGCAACCTACTCATTTGTGCCAACATATTGGAGATTTATAGCTCCCCTCTACACCATATCATGAATGTAGTGATACCAGATTTCTATGTGCTTCGACTTGTCATGGAACACAGGTTTCTTTGTCATCTTTATGCAACTCTGTTTGTCACATAGAATCGTGGTTTCTTCCATCTCCAGATCAAATAGAATTGTCAACAACTTCTGAAGCCATATGGATTCACAACTGGTGGAACATGCAACAATGTATTCCGCTTCTGTCGTGCTGAGAGAAATATTGTATTTATTCCTGCTCTTCCATGAAGTCATGGCTGACCCTAGACTGAAACAACATCCTGAAGTACCCTTTCTATCAAAAACACTTCCATCCCAATCTAAATTAGTATACCAACCAGTCTGAATTCATGATCTCCATTATAATAGAGACCAAAATCCAACGTACCCTTAAGGTATCTCATCACATGTTTTGCATCAACAAGGTGAACACGTCTGGGCTCTACCAGATACTGAGTCAAGGTGTTCACAGCAAATAATATATTTGGCCTAGTATTCCTTAGATACATCAATGATCCAATAATTTGTCTGTACAGTGTAGCATCAACCAATTTTGACAAAGTATCAACCAGGAGCTTCAACTTTGTTTCCATGGGTGTGTTCATGGATTTCCACTCCAACATATCAAACCTCTTTAGTATTTCAACTGCATACTTCCCTTGGTTAAGAAAGATCTTCTCTAGGCACTGCCAAACCACAAGACCTAAGAAATATTGCATTAGGCCTAGGTTTTTCATCTCAAACTCTATAACAAGCTTCTTATTACAATCAGTGATGAATGTTTCTTCTCCAGTTAAGAATTAGTCATCCACATACATCATCAATATAACTGGCCCATCATTCATAACCTTGAATTAAAGGTTAGAATCAGTTTTACTCATGGTAAAGCCCAAGCTCGTCAAGAAACTGTCAATTCTTCCATACCAAGATCTAGGAGCTTGCTTCAATATGTACAGAGCCTTCTTCAACCTACAGACATGAGTCTTTATGTATTCAAATTCAAACCCTTGAAGTTGTTCTATATACACTTATTCTTCAATAACACCATTTAAGAAGGTTGTTTTCACATCCATCTGGTGTAACTTCCACTTCATATTTATTGCAAGAGCTATGATGGTTCTGATAGAACTGTATATGGCTACATGAGAAAATGCCTCTTCATAATCAATGCCTTCCTTTTGAGAAAATCCACGATCTACAAACCTTGCTTTATATTTCTCTATACTTCCATCAGCAACATGTTTTATCTTGTATAACCAATTGGAAGATACCACATCTTTGTTCTTCATTCTAGGAACTATTTCCCATACATCATTCTTTATAATGGATTGGTATTTTTCTGTCATGGCATATTCCCATTCTTTCTTCTAAAAGTCTTCTTCAAAGAAAGTAGGCTCTTTCTCTATGAGATCACACATCAAAGCCATATAACTGGAGAATGGCTTAGGTTTCTTTACTTGTCTCGTGGTTTCTTCTGGGGCACCATACTTCTCTCCATATTGAACAAGTTCCCTCACCCAAGTTGGCTTTCTCTTGTGAGAGATCATCGTCTAGGGAGGTTCTTAAGATTCTATCATATCATGATCTTCTTGAATCTCATCATTAGGGGAAGATGTGACTTCCCTCACTGGTTTTGTAACTTTGGGAGCTACAGGTTCTTCTTCATATACTTCTTCAAGCTGGCATATCCTTGATTTATTGAGTGTTGCATCTTCATCAAAGGTTATATCTCTATTGATATCAATATGATGGTAACCTGGTATATAAACTCTGAAGGCATTTGAGACCTCACGGTATCTAAGAAATATTCTCTTCTTTCCTAAAGGGTCATGTTGAGGACTCAACACACCCTAAAAGTCTACGTCAAATTTCACTTTTTGGGTACCACTTGATCTCTTGTGAATGTCTAATTTGATCTTAGTATGAAAATTTTTCCTTTGCTCGTCTTCTATTTTTCATTTTAAGTCTTTCAAAGTTGTTTGGGCAAGCGAAAAATCATCATGAATTAACAAAGACTAACATTTGATTAAAGAACCAACAACTGAAATACGCACTAAAGGAATTCGGCATCGAGAAGAATTAGAGATGACAAATTTCACTCGAGAGGACCAAAATAGTCGAGCCCCTACCTCCATCGGCCTTGGCAGTCTTAATTACGCGACAAGCGCTACACAAGAATTTTTTCGATGACCGACCCTCGTCAGTGTCAGGAATTTTTGAAGAAAGTAAGCGTCGCACGAGTAAAGGAAGTATATCGCCGATTGTCGATAGCCAAAATGTTTTCGACATCAGGGATTTATGTAGATGTAACCTGCAAAGAAACTATGCGCTTGAACAGATCCCTGATCGTCGATCCCCGATACTTGTTGACATCAGCCACCTGATTCCAARGACACYGCCCACRTCATGYGTCGAAACCATTGGCATCTAAAGCTTTCTAAGAAGGATACCAATGGAAACATATGCAAGGCATCRTCGATCCCCGACCTATCCACTGAGAAATGCGACGTGATGGGACGTTTTAGYTCCAATTAACACTAGATCCRACGCATTTAAAAGGTTAATTAATTCCAGGATCGTGCATTAGTTGTTAATTCGTGGGTAAACCGAAAGGACYGTTTAAGCCTTCCGATAYAATGCATCTCCCTCTGCACCTYCGYTGTCAACCAACGTAGAATTTATTTCAAAGATTTSATGGTAGATTTTTTTGAATTGCATCCATTACTTGTATTAACTGGTTGATACGACTGGTAGGATCTCTCCYGTTATATCTTTTGAGTCACATGAGCTCATTCTGCAYGMAACGAAGTTCGGAGCACCYAGAGGAGCAAGAGAGTGATACAGAGAAAGCTTCCAAGGTCCAATGAGTATTAAAACAAAAATTTAGCAAGCACTACAGRAAMAATGCYTCCGAAGAAACCCGCCACCAGGAAATCCCCAAGGGTGCCAAAKCTACAAGAACCAGAGGCAGGAGAAGGTCCCTCCCCAGCAATCGCAAGGCAATTGGAATTCTCTCCAAAGCCAGTGCATGTCATCAAGAYAGCCACCAAGAAGGCCTTCRTCYAGCCTCCAGCCTTTGGAGACACAGAGGCGAACATCGRGACCAAAATAGTATTCCCTCACTRGGAATAACTGTTTAACAAAATCAAGAAGGAGGAATCCCTYGAGTATGCCCTCAACAGCGATCCTGATACAAGAAAACACAACGATGAAGTTCTCCCGAATGTATGCAAGKCTTATTTGCACATGGTGGYAAGAAGAACTCTAGTATTCCCTTGCATCGAASTCCTAAAATGGCTTATTGATCACATTGATGCACAGAGGTGTTTAATTAACGACGACAACGGTGGATGMGTYGGGGTTTTCCTCCTAGTAGAAGTTCAGAGTTACTACAAGATCAGGGAGAYGCAGGAAYGTTTAAGCATTGAATATTGTWTTKAGTTTCTATCAGAAGAAAAACACCAGCAAGAATATGGCGTCCTGGTKGAGAGAGGATAAAAATTTAACCAATTGGACCTCCGGMTGGTACCCAACGGCCAACTTGAGAKATCCTTACATCTATCTAATGGCCCTCCTCTGTCGATTGCATGGRGAGAAAGATTGTGCCAGGTTTTYGGAGGCATGGATTCCTCTGGCTTATACCATAGCCATTTCTGGAATAGGTTTTAACTAGGGTGCAATCATCTCCAAACAAYTGAGCACTTGTATACGACAAGMTTAGACACCGAAAGAGGGAGAAKCCCCTTCCTTCTASATGGCCTCGTATCTGYTGGACGTCGTCTRTGCAAGGAACGTATTTATTGGAATGAACTTRAGCTGGAATTCCTCTGAGCCCCYGGTCCATGTATACTTCGGCATCTTATGGGAAAATAGGTACAAKAAATCCTATTCTCTTATATGTGACCAATTCATTKCACGCATTTATTCTTTGTTGTTCAAGAAAGAGTGCCCAAGGYTGTCGGATGTGGCCAAAAGGGTTGTATCAAAAGTGGGTCAYTGGTATCTAGATGAGTGCAAKACCTACATTAGGGTTTTCAGCACCACAGGGGCACCCCATATATTACCTATATATGTCCCCRATCGACTAGTATTARRGGAAATTTGTTATCAAACCATTTTGCAAGGCTACAACATCACTTTAGTGAAGGACAAGAAGCRGGMCTTCATACCTTATGTGTTTCATATTGGATTCTACATGGTCAAAGAYACCGTGCAGGCCAAGCAAGAAGGGTTAAGTCAATTGGAATTCARATTCCAGACYGGYCATTTCCGCAAGCACGATCCCAAGGTTCTGGTCCTGAAACATGCATCACAGGTATCATCYTRTTGGCCTTATGCCCATGACCAGTTTGAGGATGAAATTTTCACTGAAAACGCTCAAGACCGGGATGAGGTGGTGGCAAGGATGGCGKATCCTAAAGCAACTAGATTCAAGGCCATGAGTTGGGAGGAGMAAACAATGACCTTGGAACAATCGGCTCAAGAGCTCCTCAGGGCTAGAGAAAAAAGGATATCATCTAAACCAGTCGAAGCAGTGGAAGCCCCTCAAGAAGCCATCCAAACAGMAAATCTTTCCCAAGTAACCCTTGCATAGAAWAGTAATTTCCCCGAGGTTCAGAATGTGAAGGAGAGAGGGACGCTTATATATCAACACACCCTRCAGATGATGGGTTCGATGTGGGATATCCCGGACCCCATCAAGTTTCCAAGGCTTCTGACTGATAGCACATAAGAAAGCTCGGYGGAGCCAAGTGGCCCTGATTTCATAAACCTTGATAACACCAACGGGTCAGATGACCCTGAATCCACAATACCACCGGCCAATTCACCGTCAGGYGCGACGAATCAACCATAGATAGGTTGAGTATCAGTAGAAACAAKTGTGCCTAACCCTCTGAYTGAGTTCATCAATGTATACAGTGATGATGAGAGCCTGCAAGCATMTCAAAGGACCCCTRTGCATGTCCAAGAAGAAAAKGGACCWGAGAAGGCTTCTTCTCCTAAGCCCAAGGTCCAAACCCAGAAGGTCCCASAAAAGGAAACAGAATCTGAAAGTGGCCTCGAAACGAAGGGACCTGATGCATCGAAAACCRGAGYAGATAATCCAAAGGACAATCCCAAACTGAATGAACCAAAACAATAATCCTCGCAAAAGGAAATCAGCGATTCAACGRCCGATGCATAGGTAAGTAAAAGGTTTTTTCCCAATGTCTCTACTCCGCTCAATACTCAGGTCCCCGAAAAGCGACAGGAAAAGGTCAAGCCCTYGGAACACAACGAGGGAGTTCARGAACCCRACCTTGAACAAGTATACACCACCTGTAACCTGGGAAKCACATTCACATGGGGTGATCAGCATATACCCGAGCCGGTATACGAGGTAGCAGATATCTATGCGATCTCTTACGATTGAAAAAGAAAGGCCATCGTCAAAAGAACCATGAAKAAGTGGAGGATCATGTTTGACCGCTCCATCCTCATCACTAYAGAGGAKAATTTGATAAACATCGTTGATGCATGAACATCGRAGCTTCTTGGTGTGGGGATGGTGCTCTTGGATGCCACCCTGAACAGAGMTAAACAAGATGAAAAAGATTTGGTCGCCGCCCAGGAGGAACTAGAAAATTTACGCCACCTAGCTTAGTACTACCAGGGAGCCACCCAGACCACAGTATATCTGAGAAGCGAGTTTGAAGAATCTTACAAACAAATCAGAAAAGAGTGGCACCTTTTTGCAACAAATATAGTTGATTTCTAGGAGGACACTCTCATGGCACTCGCAACATGCAAGGACATGGAGCAATGGTATGAAAGGGTGCAACAAGCAGTAGAAAGACTCGAGTACATTGATGTAGTCCAGCAGGGATGAGACAAAGAAAAACATGGCATCTAGATGTTAGGAAAAATCAGTCTTAACTGCATGAAATGATCAACTGAGTATTGGGCTAAGATGTCTTAKGACCCAYGTCGAGAAATTAAAAATAAATGGGTCAGATGCGAGAAACACTGAGGAAAAATGAACAAAGCAATGAAGGATATCGGACTCCCTGATTTCGGCACCCCCGAAAACTTTKTCGACTTGTGTGACATAGTGGAGTCGCATGMCAAGAAAGATTCACTGTGGGCYRAAKATCTCATGAAGATGATYGATGCAGTACTGGRGGAAGTACAACGATTTATGGACCATCYGATTAGAGCTCGAATTGTGCTACATCAGTTAAACTCTAGTCTAGCGAAGTATCGAACGCATGTGATGGACATCAGAGGGATACATGCGGCTCTGATGGAGMAACATAGTTTCCCATGGGCTCAAACCTGTGATGAATTGTTTATCAGTTGGTTCGAGTATGCGAAAAGTCATCCTTTCAWAGAACTATCTTGAGTTGACTGTTAAAGAAACTGTTAGAAGATGACGCCACATGGCGTATTTTTCTTTGCTTAAACTKCACTTAGTCGTTGTTTTCAGTTGAACTTTAGATAATAAATAAATACRTCGACCAATTATTTAGGGGTCGATGGTTGTTGCAAGAACKCTTTCTTTTTGGTTGTTAAGAATTATTTTGAAGCTGCTTTGAATTGAGAAATCCTTCTGGACCAAAGACAAGTTATTTTCATCAACTGCATGTRTGATTGGATGTGGAGAAGAACTATTTCCTATCATGTTTCATGAATGATGTTGTAATGAGTAAGAGCAATTAATTATGTTGTCAAGGTATCTAGTACAATGTTTTGTTGTTCTTTGATTTAATGATGAAGTGAATCGTTGTGTTATTATGTGGTGAAAGGTTATGGTAGATGAATTATTTTGCTTGCCATTATCTCATTGCATATGTGTTTTCTTTCTGGTAGTTAGTATCTCATACAGTAATTGGATGCTCACATGGTTAATGTATTAGTACTAGGCATGTCGTATAAAATTGTCGTTTGCATGCTTGAGCAGTGGGTTATCCCAAGTTCAACCTCTTTCCCTTAGTACTCAAGCTTAATTCCATTTTTGTTGCCAAGTTGGTTTATACCAGCTTACATCTCATATCAGTCCCACCCAAGAGAAAACATACAAAAGAGAATAGTCCAAACTGAAGGAAGATCCTTCACAAGATCTGGAGAACCATTCCACTATTAAATGTTGCAGAGTCTAATTGGGCCTCGGTGGCAGGTTTGGTTCCTACTGTTGAATCAAGTGATTTAAGACCCATCAACAGAATTGGTGCTATAAGGAGGGTTGAGAATGAATGGTTGGATATATATTCTATAGAGTATTTCAAACAGCCTATAGATTCAAAACAGCCCACATGTATGGCTAGTCATTCCCAATATATCCCACACACGCTGAGTACTCCTGGAATGAGTAACTCACCCCAGCCCGAGGAAGAACCTTTTCATCCTGAAATACCTTACGCTCTTCCTCACGAGGAAGTAAATCAATTTAGAAGAATCACAAGAGCCTACGCCTGGCAGATCGGTGCATTGTCCTTAGCTCCCATACTCCCTTGAAGAAAACAACAAAGAACACCAGTGGTTAGTACTCCTGATGAGGTTTTCGTACACTCAGTAGAATACTTAATAGATTTCTCTATTACCACAATCCAAGAACCTATTGATTTGATACCTGAAACTCCAGTCGACGACATCTCTGAACTGGACGATTTCTCGGAAGAAGAGGAGTTTAACTCAGAGTCTGAAGATATGGAAGGAAACAACGACCATAATGATGAAAGGCGGAACCCACCCCTGAAAAATCAACCCTGGTTAGCCAGAGATGCTTTGGCCCTCCCAAGACATGTTCATAACCTTCCCCGTCATCTACAAAAGTTGCTACCAAATTTCGATCCCAAAACCTCTAGATTTCTTGAAGATCATATCAAGAAATTTATACTAGTGATCAGGCTTATGAACGTCCAAAATGAAGACGTAGTATGAAAACTTTTCTCCTATATGTTTGAAATTCGGCTTCCACGTGGTATTTCAACCTGCTGATAGGATCTATAACTAGTTGGACAAAGTTCCAGAAAACGTTTCTAGACAAATTTGTCGAAGAAACTAATATGGGAGCCCTGATGGCCAAGTTGTCCGCCACCACCATGAGTTCGAAAGAAAGGGTCAAAGACTTCAACCAAAGATTCACAACTATCTTGAACAAGTTCCAACCCGAAGCTAAGCCAACTCAGGAATTGCAAATCAAATTTTACGCTAATGCTCTCCCAGCTTCCATTTCCATGTTTGTAAAAAGGGATTCTAAACAAACCCTAGCTAAGAATTTTGAAGAAACCAAAATGATAGAATTCCAAATGAAAGGGTGCAAAGAATGTCAGGTTTCATTAGTTAAGAAAGAAGCTCAACCTCCCCCCAAGAGAGCACTACTTTTGACTAGGCCGTCGGGGAAACAAGCAGAACAGACTCCCGACAAAGGTAATGGAGAAATAGAAGATATACAACGCATGGTTAAGAAACTATCGAACAAGATCATAGACATGAAGAGCAATGCAAGGGAAGGAAACCAAGGCCAGAGGCCCTACAAGCCTTTCTTTAAAAGGAACCTAATGTTCAAGGTGATTGAACCTCCCCCAGCCAACTTAAATATATATCTAGGGAATGTGGCATCTAATTCTTTCTATATGTATCATCAAGAAAATCACTCTGAAAGAGACTTCCCTCAATGGGTTCATGCCATGAATTTGATGGTCAATCAATTTCTAGACGAAGTCTCCCTGACCGAATGATAAATAAGTTCAGTTATAAATATTTCTGACCAGGAAGAGGTTGATCCACCACAAGATACATCCATGTTGATATGGGATCACAACCTGATCATCCCCTTCGATGACCTGTTTGAGTCTCAAGAACCACCCATCGAGGTATCGGTGGTGTAGACACGCAGTAAAGGTCCACCTGTCTCAAAAGACATCACTGCTACCAAAACTTCGAGATATAAGACATCCCCCGACCCCTCGAAAACACCTTTCGCTCCAAGTAGGAAACCTATAAGAATCCATACCTGAGAGTTGCCCAAACTCGATTACAACATAGTTGAAGATTTGAAAACTTTAAGGGTGAACATATCAGTCATGGATGTGTGCAGGATCCCTTAGCAGAAGGAATTCCTACTACAATCTTTGAACTCATTAGAAGACCCTACGACTAGCCATGGTCAGGAAATAAATCTAGCTCTCATAGACCCAGTGAATAAACCAACCGTGAATACATGTTCAAAAGATAAGAAAGGGAAGCCTTTTGTCCCACCTTTCCTCTTAACATTCGAAGTTTTCAAGAGGAATCTTCATAATTTCTTGGTAGATCCAGGAGTATCTTCCAACGTTATGCCCTTGTCAATCTGTAGAAAATTAAATGTCATTCCTCTACAGAGCGACAAACACGTGATACAGCTAGAAAAGACCCGGGTCAAAGTCATGGGGGAACTCATGGATGTAATGATCAGAATAGAAACACATCCTAAATTTATGCAAGTGATTGACATCATCTTGGTAGACATCCCAGAGGCCTATAGGTTATTAGTAAGTCGATATGGTCTGAGAATTTAAATGGGTACTTTAGTACAGACTGGTCACACCTTTGGCTACCACTAAAGGGATACAAGAATATGATTAGAATCGATAGGGAGAGATATTTGAAACATACGGTCACTGATCTAGAAACCCTGAATTAACCCTCATCTACAGATTTCCCCGTGTTGGGAAATTATTCCTACGATTCCCACTTCGGAAATTTTTCTCCTCTCTTATCCGATGTCCCCCTCTCTCAAAACTCTGAAATGGTCTTTCAAGAGAAATCGTTGATACCTACAGAAGACATCCTCTTCTACCAAGAACATGTGTTATAAACTACAGAACAAGAGATAGGAGAGATAGAAAGTAATAAGGAAGGAAAAAAGGGCTATTGTCTTTCACAAATTTGTACCATACACTTTGATGGATCTAAATTGCAGGAAGGATCAGGGGCAGGGTGCATCCTCAATGATCCAAAAGGTAAGCGTTATTTCCTGTTCTGTAGATTGGAATTCAAATGCACCAATAACACCACCGAGTATGAAGCTCTAGTACAAGGTTTAAAGAAAGCCATAGACTTGAACATCAAAGAATTGAAAGTTTTTGGGGACTCTGAGATTATCGTTAGACAAGTAAGGAATACTATACATTGCAATTACCCACACCTGGAGAACTATCACATGAAGTCCATAGGTTAATGAATCATTTTGAAGCTTTCAATATCACCGTGATCCCCAAAGAAAAGAACATCCTTGTTGATTCCCTAGCCACAGTTTCTTCGAGGTTGTCACCTCTGGAAGACTATGAAGCTTTCTGGTTCACTGTGTAACTACTCTAAAAACCATTGGTGCCTAACAATATCTCTAATTGGAAGGTCTTTGAAGGAGATGAGCAGATCATAAACTTCCTAACTAACCAATACAATTTCAAAGATTTATCCATCGACGATGAGGTATTCTAGGAACAAGTGATAGAAATTGATCCTCGAATAGGCCATCCTATTGACATATCGAAATCTCACACTGTCCCAAAAGGGATGGCTAATCTAGAAAAACTATTTGACCTGAAAGAATGCTTTAGGGGGACTAAGAACGCAAAGACCGACAGCTCTTATCCGCTGCATGAAAATATAAATCTTGAAACCCCGGAGAATCCAAAGAATGTGAATCTCAGAAAAACCATATCTAAAGAGGAGAGAGAGGCTTATCTAAAACTATTCAGACAATATCAAGATGTCTTTGCATGGTCCTACCGAGACCTGAAAACCTACAACACTCGGATCATTCAACACACTATACCATTAAAACCTGAGGTGAAATATATCCAACAAAAGCTCTGAAAGTATCACCCATCCCTGGAAATTCTCATGTATCAAGAATTAAAGAAGCTTTTAGATGCCAATATCATTTTTTAGGTCAGGCATTCCGCATCGGTAGCAAATCTGGTTCCTGTGAGGAAAAAGTCTGGAGAAATTCACTTATGCGTAGATTTTAGAAATCTCAACAGAGCTTCAAAAAAGGAAAATTACCCAGTCCCGCCAATGGAACAACTCCTGCAGACCGTGTCTGGATCGGAGGTTTTCTCCATGCTGGACGATTTCTTAGGTTACAACCAAGTCTTGCTTTCGAAGAAAGATCGTTTAAAAAATACCTTTCGAACCAAGTGGGGAACCTTCACTTACAAATGCATGCCTTTCGGGTTAATCAACACAGGAGAAACCTTCCAAAGGGACATAGACGTAGCATTTTGGGGACTAATCAACAAGTGTGTGGTGGAGTATCTAGACAACGTAACCATGTATTTAAAGAATAGATAATAACACATCCAACACTTAACTCAAAATTTTGAAAGGTGTAGGAAGTACCGTATATCCTTGAATCCAAATAAAACCATTTTCAACGTCGAGGAAGGTAAGTTGTTAGGTCACATTATTTCCCAAGCAAGTATTCTCATAGACCAATAAAGGATTAGAGCCATAGCTCAACTCCTGTTACCCCATAACAAGAAAGCTATGCAATCCTTTTTTGGGAAAATAAATTTTGTGAGGAAATTCACTCTCGATTTCACAGAAATCATCAAACCCTTACAAAATATGATTTGCAAAGATAGCGAATTTAAGTGGGATGATGAACGAAAGGATGCTTTCAGCAATATTAAAACTACCATATACTGGGCCCCTGTGCTACGAAGTCCATATTTCAATAGGGACTTCCTCCTCTATACTTTCACCTCCGACCAGTCGTTAGTCACAGTATTGACTCAGAAGGATGATGACAACAATGAAGCTCTGGTGTCGTTCATGAGCACTAATCTCCAAGAAGTCGAGCTTAACTATCATGTTGTTGACAAATAGGCCTATGCGGTTTACAAGGCATTAAAACACTCCAGGAAAGTTCATTCTTGGGTTCTTCTTGTAGTTCTTAAATCCTGGGGATTTAATTCCCCTTTTTTGAAATCTTGAACTATTCTTTTGTTTCCATCCTTCGTGAGGTTCTACTCGATGCCCAAAATATTCATGACAATAGGTTGCCTTTCGAATAGTGTCTTCTAGAGTCTTTGGCTCATCAAATTAAATTCTATTCCGATCGTCCTTAGGTAGTCCACTGATGAAGCGTTGCACCTTTTTATTTTCCGCCTTGATATAGGGTACACATCTCAACAAATCGAGGAATTTATTGACATATTCTTCTATAGTAAGTTGTCCTAGTTTGAGTTCATAAAACTCTTTAGTCTTTTCGTTGC
>JZKD02S0298967.1:9053-19971 GCA_000966675.3 Picea glauca | reverse complement strand
ATTGGAAGCACCAACTTCCTTTGTTTTCCAKCTACAACTRGAAGGAGGCTCCAACCCCCTAGTTTCTYAGGCTACAACCTRAGGGAAGCTCCAACTCCCCAATTCTCTGGCTACAACCAGAAGGAGGCTACACCCTATGTTCTTCGGCTACAACCACCTATCCTTGCCCCATCCAACCTCCTTAATGTAGAAATAGAATGATGGAACCACTGTCACACTATCACTGCGAGATATACCACTGTAAAATTGTACCAACCTGTACCATTGACCTACAAGCAACCTGTACTACTGCTCTGCAATCAACTTGTACATGAACTGAGCATGTATCAAAAAAATACAACATGTATGTGACCTATAGTTCTGCAACATACGTATGTATGCACCCTATCTATACAACAACCCACGTATGTATGTGACCTATCTATTATGCAGACTTTGTATGCCTTCTGAAGCTAGGGTTTTCTTTCTTCTGAAAACCTCTACAACCTCTTTCACATAGATCTGCAACCTGTCACTATATCTAGACTACAATTATACACTATGCATGCATCCTCATACATAACCTTTACCCAAATACCTTGTAAATTTCTCTAGTCATGTGCCAAATAAGTGTGTGTTATCATGAACTAATATAATAACCCTCACATGAACTAGACATAAAACCATTTCTGATATTCAAACTTTCAATACTTCAGCTACTTCATGTATCACAAGAACCCTTAACCATATGCCAAAATTACAAGATGTGCCTCAACTCTAATAATGATAACTATTGTTTATACCGACATTATATTTCTGTAGATCTGATTTATACACAAGATCACATGTATCCACTAATATCTCTAGGGAGAATCCTCAAATATCCATAACCATTTCTCATGCATACATCAAAATCCAACTACTCATAGAAATAAGGCATACCTTTTGAACCTGTGGATAGATATGATGTATTTGATCACTGCAGACCTTCCTGGGAGCTTGTTCTCAGAATCTAGAACCTTGGTGATCCGGATTATTTTTGGCACAAAATGAGAGCGGATATATAATAAATAAATGCACATAGATATCGCAGATATCCAATAATATAACAGAAATGTATCAAAGATGAAACCATAAACACAGATATACAGTAATACACAATTTATATTAATGAGATAAATGTATAGAACTGTAAAAATACAGAGTGAAAGACTCGCTAGAATGGTGGCAGCTTATCTCTGAGAAGAGATGTGACGACTACTCGCATTCGCAAGAAGATGATAAAAATGAGGCTTTAAAGGCCTTTTTAAAATAAATAGGAATTCCAAAAACCCTAGACATCCAAAAACCTAACCCTAGGAGATGAAGCGCCAAAAGTCATGTGGGCCTCATTTGGGTAAGTTAGTAGATCAACTTCTCTGGGTCGTAACTTTTGCATAAGATCTTCGTTTTAGGCGTATGATAGACCATTGGAAAGGTATCGTCGAGGAGAATCATTTTGGAGGCTCAATCATTCCTTCGAATATAATCGAGAAGCTCAATCCCAAAAAACCTTCATTTAGGCTCTCAAAATGGCCCCAGAAGTTAAAACTGCTAAAAATAGTAAATTGCCAAAATTACCAGTAAACTGTTTTGAGCCAGTTGGGAAAGGTCGATGGCCACCGATATCACTTGTATCACTTGGATTCTTCATATCCTCAAATTTCCATGGCTTTTCCCTCACGCTCACGTCCTATTATACTGACATCCAGCATGTGTACGCGCTCTGTTGTACTAGTAGCCTGCGTATGTACGTGCTATGTTGTACTTTTAACCCACGTACACCTCATAACTTAGGGTTTTTTAGTATTCTCTTTAATTCTGAAAATTTTGTCGTCAACCCTTCATGCTACCTCAGACTTTCAAAACTCCAGATATATCAATGTGTACCTACAATAAGCCTTACACAATTCAATGTACTCAATAATAATAAAATGAGAGACCCTTGCCTCTTATTTATACTTCCATGTAGATTCCTCAAGGGGTTACCTCTTAACCCACTTTCCTTATTTTAGGGCTAACCCACTTTTAACAACTTGTCCACTTAACTTAACCACTTTCCAAAAATAGTAAGTTCTCCACTAAATTTATTATTTAAACTATTTCTTTTGCAACCACTTTGACTTATCCATAAATAGTAAACTCACCACTTCTTGTTGCAACCACTTTATTATTTAAATAATTTATTCTTTGGAACCACTTTGACTACTTTGACCTTTTAGGGTCTTCTAGATAACTCATGAGTGTTATCCAAATTTACATGGCCATACTTCTCTAACTGTGAGGAGTTATGTGGCGTTCCACATACCACCGAAAATTTCATGACATGTACTATCTGTCTAGAATAGTCTTACCTGCAAGTATATTAAAACTCATACCATTATACATAAAAAAAACTTGGGTCCATTACCCATACCTTTGTGCTACTGGAATTTGATACTGGACTTTCTTCAAGGGTTGACATCAATGACAACCAACCCAATTAATCAACAATTTCCCCCTTTGGCATTGATGGAAACACTTTGATGCAATACTGAATTCATATCACTCATTCTCCCCCTATGACCATCACTCCCCTTGGAACCATGCCTTTGTGTTCTTTCTCCAAGCATTTAACTCTCTATCCTACATTTGATAAATCTCTCCCCCTTTGTCATCAATGGAAAATGTATCTTTCCATCTGGGGCTACTCCCCCTAACTGAATTGTCCTTGGGGATACTCCCCCTGACTGAATTCTTCCTGAGATTGATCTCCCAACCTGAACTGTCCTCTGTATGGTGCCTCCTCGTGTAAATCTAAGACATGTAATATAAGCATCCAAAAGCATTCATTTTGGAGTAGAAATTGCTCTGATTCTTTGGTGAATATACTCAAAGGCTTCCCTTGGAAGTGATTTTGTAAAGATGTCTGCCACTTGTTCTTTTGTGCTCACATATTCAAATCTGATGTTCTTCTCTGCAACTTGTTCTCGTAGAACGTGATACTTGATTGGAATGTTCTTCGTCTTGGAGTGCATCACCGAGTTCTTTGAGATACTGATGATGCTTGTATTATCACAATAGATTGGAATGAACTCATCATACTCAACCTGTGTATCTGTCAGAGTTTGTTTCATCCATAGAACCCGTGTACAACATCTCGCCGCTGCAATATACTCTGCTTCGAGTGTAGATAAAGATATCGATGATTGTTTCTTTCTTAGACAAGATACTAAACACTCACCCAATTAGAACGTTGCTCCACTGGTGCTTCATCGTTCATCAATGCAACCTTCCCAATCTGCATATGTGTAGGCAATAAGTGATAGATCATTTCCTTTTGGATACCATAATCCAAACTCTTTTGTTCCTTTGAGATATCTGGAAATCCTCTTCACTGCTAAGACATGTGATTCCTTTGGTGCTGCTTGAAATCGTGCCACCTTTCCAACTTCCTACATTACATCTGGTCTGGATGTTGCCACATATAGTAAGCTACCAATCATTGACATGTATTGCCTTTGGTCTGTAGACTTTGGATCATCATCTTTGCTCAACTTGCAACTAGTTTGCATAGGAGTGGTAAATGGTTTGCAATCTTCCATTCCAAACCTCTTTATCATTTCTATGATATACTTAGTTTGAGAAATAAAAATTCCTTGGTTGCTTTGACATATCTGAAGACCCAAAAATAAAGATAGTTCTCCGAGTAATGAAATTTCAAATTCATTTTGCATATCCTTTGCAAATTTTTGGCTTAACCTGTCATCATTACTTCCAAAAATAATATCATCAACATAAACTTCAATTAATAAAATACTATCTTGAGTTACCCTGATGTAGAAATTGTTGTCTGCACTTCCTTTTATGAACCCTGTTTGTTGTAAATATTTATCCAGTCTAGAATATCATGCTCTAGGAGCCTGTTTTAGACCATACAAGGCCTTCTTTAATTTACACACATAATCTGCATTCTCTGACAACTGAAGTCCTTCTGTTTGTTCAATGTAGACTTCTTCTTCAAGTTCCCTGTTCAGAAAAGTTGATTTCACGTCCATTTGATACACTTTAATATTCTTTGAGCATGCATAAGCTAAGAGAAATCAGATTGCTTCCATTATGGAAACTGGGGAAAATGTATCTTCAAAGTCAATTCCTTCAACTTGTGTGTATCCTTTACATACCAATCTATCGTTATTCCCTGTAACATGTCCATATTCATTCAATTTATTTTTGAAAACCCACTTTGTGCCAATCACATTCGTATTCCTTGGTCTTGGAACCCGTTCCCAAGTGTCATTCTTCTCTATTTGATCCAGTTCTTCATTCATGGCCTTATTCCATAATTCATCCTTACTGGCCTCTTCAAAACTGTTTGGTTCAATCGTAGATAAGAGTGCTAGGTGCACTTGTTCTGGTGAACATATTCTTCTTCTAGTCTCAACTCATGCATCCTTGTTTCCGATAATCTGATCTGAAGGATGATTCTTCTGTACTCATTTTCTAGGTGTCTTTGGAGGCACTTTTTGAACTTTCTCCTCTACTTTTTTCTAATCTTCTTCATCTTACCCTTCTACTACTTCTTCATCTTTTGCTTTTTCTTTGTAAAGTTGTTCCACTAATTCATTTTCGTCTTCCTTTAATTCTCGTCCACCTGTTTCATCAATTGTTACAGTGATGTTTTCCACAACTTTGTTCAACCTCAGATTGTAACACTTGTATGTTTTATTTGTACTTGAGTAACCAAAAGGTAATCCTTTGTTCACACGAGAGTCAAAAGTTCACATTCTTCCATCTTCTCTTTTGATGTAACATTTGCTTCCAAATACTCTGAAGTGCTTCACATTTTCTAGTCTTTCTTTCCATAGCTCGTAGGCATTTTTTTCATTGTTGTTTCTGAGAATTACTCTATTTTGAATGTGAACTATTGTATGCACTGCATGTGTCCAAAAAATATCTGTCAATTTGGAATCCATTAACATTGTTCGAGCCATTTCATGTATTGTCATGTTCTTTCTTTCAACAACTCCATTTTTTTGAGGTGTCTTAGTAACGAAGAATTTCTTTTTATTCCATTCTTGTTGCAGAAGTCTATAAATTCCTTTGAAGTGAACTCTCCTCCATTATCATATCTCAAACATTTTATTTTTGAATCCATTTCATTTTCAACCATTTTCTTGTAGACCTTGAAGTTTTCAAAAGCTTTTGACTTATTCCTGAGAAAGAAAACTATAGTCATTCTTGTATAATAATAAACTAATAACATAAAGTATTTCTCACATTTTAAACCCTTTGTTGTAGTTGGTCCAACTAGATCAGTATGCACAATTTCCAGTGGTCTTATTGTTGAATATTCCTTTGATTTGAACTTGGTCTTTGTTTTCTTTCCTTGTTGACAATGCTTGCATAAAGTGTTGGTTGGTTTTGTGATCTGGGGCATTTCTCTATTTGCTTCATTTTTGTTGACTTTGACAAGGTTATCAAAGTTTATGTGACCCATTCTTTAGTGCCATAGCCAACCTTCATCTCCCTTTCCTAGACAACACTTTTCATTTCTAATTTCACTTAATACATATATGTTACTTGAAGGTCTTACAGCGGTTGCAATCAATTTTCCTGAACCTTTTTTTCTTATCTCACACTTATGTGAATCGAAAGTAATTTTATGACCTTGGTCACGCATTTGAATTACACTTAGAAGATTATGTTTCATATCTTCTACTAGTAGAACATTTTGTGCCTTGGTATTCTTGTTTCCAATTCTGACTATGTCTTTTCTAATGATTTTAGCTGAATCATCATTTCCAAAAGAGACTAATACATCTCTTTCCTTTCTTAAAGCAAGAAACTTGTCTTTATCACTTGTCATGTGTTTTGAAAATCCACTCTCAACATAACAAGCATGTTTCTTATGCTTATCTTGTAGAGCAAGTGTGCATTCTTCATTGCTATAATGATTCTTCTTTCTTATCCATGTTCTCTTCTGATGTTCCTGTCTATGACTGTCGTTGTTCTATTGTGGTTCTCTAGGAGGGATTGTCATTATACAATATTTGGCCATGTGTCCAAAGTTGTTGCACTTTTAGCATTCCACTTGAGTGTTCAATGATTCAAACATGTTGTGGCTTATTCTCTGTGTTTCACTAGGCCTTTTTGGATAACCATTTTTTGTATGACTTTCAAAGTTATTTATGTTCTTGCTATTAGCTCTACAATTTACAACTTTATGTCCAAAATTATTGCATGCATAACATAAACCAAAAAATATAGTTTGATACCTGGGAGTTGAAGATCTTCTGAAATGAGGTACTCTCATGAATCCTTCTTCTTCCTAAGGCCTATTTGTTTATGTCGATCATTGATTCTGAAATCTGAATCTTCTCGGTGGAGGAGTGTCTCTATGATCTTCCTTGTAGGTCTTCTTATCCCCTTTGATGGTTTCTGCATAACTTTTTGGATATGTTTCTTGTTCTATCATTTTGGAGCTTGATCCATTTTATGTCTGATTGTCTCCAAGTCTGGACTTGTCATGATGAGGATTTTGGCTTCTAATAATGTCATCCAAAACTTTTGAGTTGTTCTGCATATTTTTCTTTTGAAGATCCTTTCTCAATGTGACAATCTTTGCTTCCAAATTTCCAATGATCATGTCTCTTTATTCTAATTGTTCTTTGAGTGTTTCTTCAACTATTTTATCTTCTTCTATTTGAACCTTCAATTTCATGATAATTTGTTCTAGTTCCTGAGTGTCTTCTTTCTTGTCTAGTTCTTCTTGTAGCTTCTTGTTTTTCTTATTTTCTGTCTTTATAACTTCTATGGCACTCAACAATTCTTCTCGGTAGTCAACTTCTGCCTCTTCATATTATTCTTCGGTGTATTATTTATCAGAGTCTTTTATTTCCATGAATATAACTCTTTCTATCTCACTTTCACTGACTTCATCTTCATCTAATGAGAAGATGTTTTCTTTGGTGCATAAACTTATCTTGAAATCTTTCCTTTTGGTTCTTTTGTCTTTATATGTTTTTTTTTTTCTATTTGAGTAATCTTCATCATTCCTCTTATTTTTCTTATGAGGACATTTGTTAGCAAAATGACTAATACCATCACAATTAAAACAAATCCATGGAATCTTACATTGATATCTGCCATTGGTTCCCTTGTTCAATCTTCTGACAAAGTTGATCATTTCATCATCTTCCGAGAAGTCACTGTTGTTGCTATGTTCTTTTTATTTTTTCTTTCCCTTTTGCTTTGACCTTTTGGATGCTTTGAAAGCTACTTCTTTTATATATGGATTTTCCTGTTCAGTTCTCATTTCATATGATGTGAAGATTCCATGTAGTTCGTCCATGCTTATTGAGTCTAGATCCGCTCTTTATTCCAGTGCTGATATCTTAGGATCAAATCTCATAGGAAGAGATCTTAGTACCTTTTGAACAATTACAGATTCTTTAATTGCTTCTCCCAATCCTATGATTGCATTCACTATTTCATTGAATCATAAGTAAGCTTCAATATTTTCATCTTCCTTCATCTTTAGTTGTTTGAATTGACCTCTGTAAGTTTGAAGCTTTGCTTCTTTGAATTTTGAGTCTCCTTCATAAATATTTTGAAGTTTGTCCCAAATATCATTAGTGGATTTACAATGTATAACTTTGGTATATACAGATTCACCAAGAACATTCAGAAGTGCATTTGTGGCTTTGGAATTATTTAGACTAAGTTTCATTTCTCTTTCATTTGTTGGCGGAATTGTTGGTTCTTTGTATCCATCTACAATTGATTGCCAAAATTCAAATCCCTATGCCTGTATATATGTTTTCATCCTTCTTCTCCAGAATGCATACTTTTTTCCATCAAACTGTGGTATTCCATTTTTATACATGTTGTTTCTCTCCATAATCTATCTTTCAGTGGTTACACTGATTTCTGAAGGAACCTGCTCTGATACCAATTGTTGGATTACTGAGAGGGGGGGGTGAATCAATAATAGAGAAATCTAATCCGTTTTAACCATAATATGCAAGTTCTATATTTCTTTATGATCAATTTAGCATTATCATTCAATAATTGAAAAGTAAATAAACTATGAACAAGTGAGAAATCATACATATACAGGGTACACCAATGTTTTTATGTGGAAGCCTAAAGTGGGAGAAAACCACAAAATATTTTTTCTTATATGTATTTAAGAATTACATTCATTGGAAGCACCAAATTCCTTTGTTTTCCATCTACAACTAGAAGGAGGCTCCAACCTCCTAGTTTCTCAAGCTACAACCTGAGGGAAGCTCCAACTCCCCAATTCTATGGCTACAACCAGAAGGAGGCTACAACCCCCTATGTTCTCCGGTTACAACTGGAAGGTGGATACAACCACCTATCATTTCCTCATCCAACCGCCCTGACGTAGAAATATAATGACGAAACCACTATCACACTATCATTGTGAGATATACCAACCTGTACCACTGACCTGTAGCCAACCTACACCACTTCCCTCCAATCAACATGTACCCGAACTGAGCATGTATCAAACAAATACAACAAGTATGTGACTTGTAGTTCTGCAGCACATGTATGTATGTGCCCTATCTATACAACAACATGTGTATGTATGAGACCTATCTATTATGCAGACTGTGTAAGCCTTCTAAAACTAGGGTTTTCTTTCTTATGAAAACTTCTGACCCTATGCAACCTATTTCACATAGATTTTCAACTTGTCATTGTATCCAGACTGTAATTGTACCCTGTGCATTCATCCTCATACATAACCTTTACCCAAAGACTCTATATATCTCTCTAGTCATGTGCCAAATAAGTGTGTGTTATCATGAACCAATATAATATCCCTCACACGAACTAGACATAAAACCCTTTCTAATATTCAACCTTTCAATACTTCAACTACTTCATGTTTCACAAGAACCCTTAACCATATGAAAAAAATAAAAGATGTGCCTCAACTCTAACAATGATAAATATTGGTTATAACAACACTATATTTATGTAGATCTGATTTATACAAAAGATTCCATGCAACCACTAATCTCTCTAGGGAGAATCCTCAAATCTCCATAACCATTTCTCATGCATATATCAAAATCCAACTACTCATAGAAATAAGACATACCTTTTGAACCAGTGGATAGATCCGATGTATCTGATCACTGCAGACCTTCATGGGAGATTTTTCTTAGAATCTATAACCTTGGCTTCTTCATCTTCTCAAATTTCCATGGCTTTTCCCTCATGTACACGTCATGTTACACTGACAACCAATGTGCGCACACACTCTGTTATATTGGTAGCCCACGTATGTACGCGCTATGTTGTATTGTTAGCTCGCGTACACCTCATAACTTAGGGCTTTTCAATATTCTCTGTAATTCTGAAACTTTCTCCGTCAACCCTTCATGCTACCTCACACTTTCACAACTCCAGATATATCAATGAGTACCTGTAATAAGACTTACACAATAATAGATATTCAATGTGCTCAATAATAATAAAATGAGAGAGGAGACAAACCCTAGCATACTGATTTTTCAAATACCCGTGATTCGCCTGATGCGCGCACTGACGCCAGAGAACTGAACGCCAAATACATCGATCTGCAGACTACAACTCAGCACGGTCCCTGTCCGCCTTACAATGAGCTTGGGGGAGGGGGGGAAACCCCCCTCGTACAGCGACATCGCTGCTAACGACAAGGCAGGGTCCCGCGCTAAAAGGCCGGCCTTCGAACCACCGGAGCATATGCGGGAGCAGTTGTTTACCCAGGAACAAGCTTTCAGCAAAGAAATGGAGCTGGAACCAAGTACATCTCACACGCAAGCTCCCAAAAACTGGCTGCCAGGTAAGTGCATCCCTCAACTGGACAAACCACCTCTGTACCAAATAAAATCGACTAGGGTGGGGGAACACACCCAGTTTATGATAGAACACGCACTGATAGGTAAATTCTTGGGCCTTTGGCCAACTGAAAGAGACCTTGCTCGTTGGATCAAAGAATGGTGGAACCCTAAAGGAGACTATGAGGTCCAGCTCAGCTCCAAGGGTTTTTTCACAATCATACTATACAATATTGAAGACAACGACAAAATATTTGACAATGGACCATATTTCTACAACTCAGCGGGCCTTTTTCTAAGATTCTGGATTGATAGATTCAACCCAGAACAGGAAGACTTCACAAGAGCCCCGGTCTGGATCAGGCTCTATTCCTTGCCTCAGGAATTTTGGCTAGAAGAAATATTTATGGGCATAGGGAACACGGTGGGTCAATACGTTAAGGCGTCAGAGGTCACAAAGATAAGAAAGTATACATCATACGCCCGCATCTGCATCTATATGGACATATCGAAGGCCTTGCCGGGCTCCATCACTCTAGAATACCAGGATGAGGTCTGGAACCAAACAATCGACTACGAGCATATACCCTTTCGCTGCAGGAAGTGTCACGAACACGGTCACCTGTTCAGGGACTGCCCCTTGAACGCCCCAGCCCCTAAGCCCTCTGAAGCCAAGCAAAAGGACGGTTTCACCAACGTCACAGGAAGGAGGAAAAATCCTCCAAGAAAACAGAACCAGAATTCGGCCCCAAAGGACACCTCCAAGAACTCATTTGATGCCCTGAATCAGTTAGCGAAAGAGAAGAATCCACAGAACCCCCCCCAAGCCTCAGAGAAAGGAAAAGGCAAAGGCCCGGAAGTGCCACACCCAACGCATCCAAAGGAATCAGCTCAGTCAACTCAATCTGGCAGGGAAGAAGATACTAATATGATCATGGATGAAACGGATTTGGCAGATATTGACCTAGAACAACTGGAAGCAGCACTCAATCAAAAGGACCTACAGCACCTCCCAGTGGATCAGCTAAGAAAAGTGCACAAAGTGTTTACAAACTCATCAG
>JZKD02S0298945.1:0-19972 GCA_000966675.3 Picea glauca | reverse complement strand
ATTATCCTATTAAAGTTTTTTAACATTAACTAGGGGTTGTCTGAATAAAAAAGAAACAACTCATTGAGGTCCTAATAAAGTACAACAATGATTTCACTTGGGACTACACATATATGAAGGGAATTCACCCAGACTTGTGTACACACCATATATACATCAAAGAACAATCCAGACCCATTCACCAACCACAGTGCAGGATGAACCCAACATTGAAGGAGATAATTAAGGAATAACTACATAAACTACTCTCCGTAAATTTTATCTATCTTATCTCTGACAGCCAATGGGTTTCCCCTTTCGTTATAGTTCCAAAAAATAATGGCAAATGGAGGATTTGCATTGACTATAGGGAGATAAACAAATCCAACCACGAATACCATTTTCCCCTACCCTTTATCGACCAAGTGTTGAACACAATGGGTGGGAAGAAGCACTTCTCTCTCCTCCATGGATTTAGTGGCTACAACAAGTTCAAATTGCACCCAAGGATCAAGATAAGACCACACTCACTTTTCCATGGAGAAAATTCACGTATAGGGTGTTACCATTTGGACTTTTCAACTCTCTAGCTACCTTTTAGAGGGAAGTTCTTGGTAGTATATTTTTCGATCTCATTCACGAACGCGTGGAAGTGTATATGGAAGATTTCACAACATATGATGAAACCTTAATATCGTCTCTCATTCACTTAGAGAAAGTACTTAAGATATACATGGATTCCAATGTCACTCTCAACAATGAAAAATGTGTCATGATGATAACATAAGGTATTTTCTTGGGGCATCACATCTCTCCAATAGGTATACAAGTCGATCCAACAAAGATAGGGGAAATACTTAATCTTCCTCCCCAAAAAACAAAAAAAGAGGTAAGAAGTTTTCTAGGAAAGGTTGGATATTATAGACGCTTTATTACAATTCCATGCCCCCTATTCCTATTACTCACAAAGAATGAAATTCAATTGGATTGAAAAGCGCCAGAGCACTTTTGAAGAACTAAAGGAGAAATTAACAACAACACCTGTCCTAAGTTGAACGGATTGGTCCTTGCCATTTCACATATTGACGTACTCATCAAACACCACCATTGGAGTTGTTCTTGGACAACAAGAAGAATCACATAAGTCATATGCAATATACTTTATCAATAATAATATTACACCTAATGAACTAAATTATACGGTTACAGAAAAAGAGTTTCTTGTTGTCATCCATGCTATAAATAAGTTTCGTCATTACATAACTAGATATTTTGACATCATACACATTGATCATGTTTTCATAAGGTATTTGATGAATAAACGTATCACTCATGGAAGGGTGTCTAGATGGTTAATATTGTTACACAATTTCAACATTACCATCATGGACAAACTAGGGAAATATAACATCGTTGTTGAATTCCTTTCCTTTCTTGTCAATGACAGGAATGCACCCCCAGTTGATGACACTTTTTCCGATGAGCACATTTTTGCAGTATCTACTAACTCACAATGGTTTGCAGATGTTGTTGATTACTTAGCTGCAGGAAAATTTCCATCACACCTATCACCAAAATAATGACAGAGGAACATCAAGCAAAGATGCAGGTATTCCTGGATTGAAGGATGTTTTTTCTACACGAGATCAAATTCCATCATTCGATGCTATGTAAGGGAAAAAGAAATTTATGACATCCCGAGGGCATGTCATGATGGGCCCTGTGGAGGACACTTCGTGAATTAAACAATAGGCTATAAATTACTTCACCTTGGGTATTACTGGGCCACTATATTCTGTGATGCCAAGGAGTATGTAAAAAGGTGTGACAATTACCAGAGGATGGGATGACCAGTTTAATCATATGAAATGCCTCCACAGACACAACTGGTAGTGGAGTCTTTTGAGAAATGGGCCCTTGATTTCGTAGGACCTATTAACCCTCCATCCCATAAAAAAATCCTACATCATGGTTTGCATAAACTACATTACAAAGTGGATTGAAGCAAAGGTCCTCCTGACAACAACAAAACAAGATATGGCAGAATTTCTCCATAGATAAATCTTCATCAGGTATGGGATACCCAAGGAGATTGTTACAAATGGGGGAGCTCAATTTACCTCCAAGCACATTAGAACAATCACATAGCTCTACCATAATAAGAACAGAATAACCATGCCATATCATCCACATGCCAATGGGAAGGTGGAAGGGATGAATAAAATCCTTGAGAACATATTAAAAAATATTGTTCATCTTTGTCTCAAGGATTGGGTAAATCAACTTCCAGATGAATTATGAGCATATAGAACCACCTAGAGAAACACCACATGATGCACCCCATACAAGTTGGTTTATGGGATGTGAGTTGTTTTTCCCATATAGTTCATAGTGAAAACTCTAAGGACTACAGTTCAACTAGGCATGGATCTGTCTAAAGCACAACGCCAATGCCTTTTCCAACTTATCAAACTAGATGAACTTTTACTGGCTACTTTGCATCATACATTCATCATTTAGTGACAAAAATATAATTTACATGACAAGTTCATAAAGAAGGAGTTCTTAGTTGGAGATTGGGCCTTATCGTTCGACTCGAGATTCAAGGACTTCAAAGGAAAATTCCATACTTGATGGTTGGGCCCTTATGAGATTGATGTTGTATATGATAATGGGGCAGTAAAAATCCGAACCATCAATGAGGAAAAAACTCCATTAATGGCCAATGAGAATGAACTTCGACTGTATAAAAATCCACTATCATAGGAGGCCTACTTGAGAGGTATCAACGACGGTTGGGGAAACGATGACCTTGAAATTCTTCACATGAGTGGATCCTCACCAAATAAAAATAATAATGATAATGTATCGATTGTGAAAACTCTTTTTAGGGAGCAATTAGGTAGGTAATGTCTGAATACCATCTAATGGTATATATTACCCAAAAATTAAAAAAGATGAATAAATTTTGTTTGTTCTTTTTTGTAATAAATTCAAGAACAATGGGGAACTTCCATAATTTTTGCAATGGTTATGCCAGGCCCTCATTGTTCATGAAATTTCATTATTTATTTAATCCTTTTGAGTTGCAGGGTCTCTCTGATATTTTCTCAAGGTGTGGGCGTTCGTATCACAAAGAACCTATTGTTGCAACACCATTAGTTTTTGCAACACCATCTGATGTTGCAACACCTCATGTTCTTGCAACACCATATGATGTTGAAACACCTCATGTTATTGCAACACCATATTATGTTGAAACACCATTAGTTTTTGCAACACCATCTGATGTTGCAACACCTCATGTTCTTGCAACACCATATGATGTTGAAACACCTCATGTTCTTGCAATACCATATGATGTTGAAACAACCAGTGTCACTGCAAAACCATCAGTGTTGCAACACCATATGATGCTACAACACCCTGTGTTGCTGAAAAACCATCCATACTGCAACACCATATGATGTTGCAACACCACGTGTTGTTGCAACACCATCCGATGTTGCAACACCTTTGATGTCGCAACTTATTTTGACACTTGGACAACACTGAAATGAGAGTCCCATACCATGACGTCATTCGACATGTCAACACATTCTAACATGGAAACACCTCCTAACGTGGTTATATCCCATCCAAGGGACACCTCAATGTAACATGAGTTCATTAATGCACCATCATTCGATATGACCCAACATCCAACACAATAGTTCATGACGTCAAACCAGCCAAGCATGGATGAACAAGTCAAATCAAAACATGAGGTAAGCATTGAAATGTGTGTTCTCCCCTTGTACATGTTTCATACCACTTAATTGATTTGAGAATTGATGTGACTAATCCGACCCCCTTACCATGCATAATTGACTACTTTCTTCAAATATCCATTATTTCCATTTATAAAATCTCATTGCCTATGTGTTTGACCTATCCACCCACCAACCACATGACAAAAAAAACTATACAATTTAACCACCTCACTGTCGCCATATCCATTCGACAACATTTCATTTTTTTTCTCTCACCTCCGTCAGATTATTCTTTTCAAAAAGTGGTAAACTCGGATTTTTAATTATTCCTCCCCGACCAGAGCACTGCAAGACCTCCTCTATGAACAAGACAATGGAACTTCCATTCTTCTACTAAATATTGCTATGAAAAACCATGGGCGGCTCCATCATACGTCACGATCCAAATGTGATCCTTCTAAGAGTCAATGATGAGGTTTGGAGAGTCTTCCAGGAAGCAGGATGGATGGTTTACATTGAGAGACTACATGGGTTTGATGAGGAAGTTTATTTGTATTTTTCATTCATTCTACACAAGAATAGGGATCAAGTCCACAAATTACCAATAACAGTTAATGGAGTAATATTCATAGTAACATGGATGCCATAGGAGAGAGAACGATGGTTTTCCCAAAAATTGGAATTACATGATGTGAAGGATGAATTATTGGAAGAAGGGGAATAATTGGTGAGGAAAGGGAATGGGTTTGACAAAAAATACCTATCTCTGCCCTGGGAAAATATTTCATATCACATCCAGAAACAGTTCACCTGGGAAGGATGCCATAGAGTTATCTTAAGGTATCACCTAAATTTCCTGAACCACCTTCAATACCAAAGGTTATTCAATGTTCCCCTCTTCCTTTGGAAAGTGTTGCAACAAATGGCTCACAGTGTTCAGAGGTCCAAGCGACCATGATATTATGTATCTCACCATGGGATCATTAAGATCTCTGCAATACATGCACTAGAATGAGTGGATCATGCATGGGAGGACATTATGAGTCTTCCCGCACCAGTTGAAAAAATTGAAAGAGCAATAAATGAAACACCTAAGTTTGAAACAATAGGCCCAAGAAAACTTGTAGGGGAGGAAGAGACACACCAGGACCGACCCACAAAGAAGAGAAAAGATAGAACACTACTAGAGATAAAAATTCCAAAGAAGAAAATGACATGGGTCTCATCCAGAGAAAAAATCCTTGTTGCAACACAAGAACCAGCAGGAAGAGGGGAAGAGACAAAAGAATCACATGTTATCACATAAGAACCAGCCGGAGGAGTGGAGCTATTAGAGGAAGAGATAGAAGAAGAAAACCATGCTCCAACACAAGAACCAACAGGTATAGAAGAGGCAAATCTTGCTGCAACACAAGAACCAACGACTATATAAGAAGAAACCTTTCTACAACACAAGAACCAATAGATGTAGAAGAATATAGACTTGTTTTAACACAAGAACCAGAAGGTGAAAAACAAGGCCCTGCCACTACACAAGAAGTAGTAGGTGAAAAGGAAAACCCTATTGCAACACAAGAAACAAAAAGTGAGGGAGAAAACTCTATTGCAACATGGGCGCTGACAAAGGATATGAAAGGAATACATGTTGTATCTTTGAAGGACACAATAAGGATCACACTGCACTCTCCAAGAAGATAATTCTCAAGAACAATAGGAAGAAGATCATTTTAGGTAACATCTTAAGACCATTGGACTTTGTCCTTATGCAACATAATTTTAATTTAAAAAGAATGAATAAGAAATTGCAAAGGAAGGTGAAAAGATTAAGGGCCAACTTAAAAGGGGCCCAAACAAGTCTCAATTTCCTTGCCTAAGTGGTTGATTTCAGCCAACAAGTATATAATAAGTTGGAGGAACGACCTATTAAACTAGCCTTGGAGACAGAAAATGTTGGAAGAGCAGTGGTACTCCCGAAAAGAGTGGACGTTGAAACCAAAACTGAGGAGATATTGGCCCAATATCGAGGAGACCAAATAGAGGAATTAATTCCTCCAAAGAAGATAAATGAGGAAACTCAAACTGAGGGGACCGTGACTAAGGATCGAGGATATCAAATAGATAATATAATACCCCCCTAAACATATAGATGAGGAAACCCAGACAAAGGGACCATGTATGAAGGATGTATGAAGGGTGATTTATGTCTGAGGGCCAACCTGACCAAACATAAAAGCATGGTTGAAGCTTATGAAAAATGAACAGTTCCTCTGGAAGAGTGCAAAAAAACCATATATAACCTTAGGTAGAGATGGGATGATAAATTGACAATCCATTGATGCAAATTGTGATGATGGAAAAAGGATGTAGATAGGGCCTCTAAGATACAAGACAAAATAAAAATTCTTAGGGAAGAAAAATGGGAGATGAGCTCCCTTTTGGGATCCATCTTCAGCTGCAGAGCACCATCTCCTATCTATGTAGTATTACTAAATGAGAGGCACTTCCTCTTCCATTTTAGAGTAGTGGAGACATGCAGTTACTACAAAGTGACCTCTACAGAAACATTCTTGAAGGTATACTATGAGAGCATCAAATAAGATAAGGACTTGCTATGTGAACTCTACCAGCATAACCTTCTCCTGGATTTTGAACCGAAATGGAATCCAAATCCTTTTTTGAGAGACATATAACTAAGTTCATTTACATCATTAGTGAGCAATCATGCCCAATGGAAGAATTCCTTGAATGTTTCCCAGTAGAATGAGAATTGTAGCCTTTGGATAAGGCAATAATTCCCTTATCCCAAGACTATTCTTATCTCACACTATGCATGGGTTAATTCTCAGACACATGCATCTTTCATGACTAACAATTGAGAGGGGTTCATCTATGATTGCATCCAACACATATAATATTTTATCTGACATTCCCTACATGGAAGCAGACAGAGATGAGAGCAAGCCATAATGAAGATGAGGTAGAGAGATGCCTTCAATTATTACAATTTTACAGTGGCATTGAAACAAGTAAGCATATACATTCATTGTATGAATACATGTGGAAACAAATAGGTAGGGATAAGATTTCATTACCCTTTGATTTGGTTTCCCTCACCCAAACACCAATGAGATTATGACTTGTGTAAAAAGGAGAAAAAACATTACTGGAAAATTATTGTAGAGAATGGAGGGTACTATTTGATGGGTGCCTAAATTGGCATACTTTCAACACCCATCTAATACCTTTTTTCTTACCATTTTCCATTGATCATTTCCTTTTTTTACTTTCCTTGTCCATTTTTGTCTCACTTTTCATTAAGGTATGAATCTTTTCCCATATGTCATTTTTAGGATATTCTTGCATATTTCTTAAAGGAACTTGTTACTTTCATGTACTAATACTGCTACACAGGAGTAATACATTAGTTGCAACTCCTCATAGTGGATGCAATCACTCTTTATTTTTTCAATTATAGACATAATCCAACTACTGCAAATCCAAACACACTCTTTGTTGTTGCAATTCTGGGCATAATCCAATTGTTGCAACTTTAAGTTCACTCTCTATTGTTGTGACTTCGGACCACTGTTGCAACTCCAAGTACACTCTTCGTTTCCGCAACTCTAAGTATACCATTGTGCGATTATAAGTACAAAGTCCACCATCACAACAATCAACACTACATCCGAAAGTTAGGAAATGATCATCACATAGGAAGGCGACAAGAGGCAAGTAGATGACTAAAAGAGAAATCGGTTTTCCTACCAAGTCAGCACACGACCAATCTTTACTAAAATTTGGAAAAATCGATGTAAATGGATGAAAAAAAGGATTCTCATGATTTTCCATCTACTCCTTTGTATAATTTTAGACATTACTCATACTGTATAAGAACCTCAACTTCCTCAGAGTTGAGAGGAAGAATTATTATAGCGATAACATTCAATTTTTATTGTAACTTTCAAATTTATTCAATATTATTTATGTTCTTCTCATGTTCATGTGTTTATGTGTTGGTGATCATGTGATTCTGATTTCGTAGCTCAATTCCTCGTCTAAGGGGGTAGGGCCCCCTCCTTAGTCTGATACTTCCTGTATATTATAAAGTAGGATCTAGCATTTGAATTATATTTATTTTATTTCATAGTTGTTTTTCTTTCTTAATTTGTTGCAATTCCATATTTCGTAGAACATTACTTGCAATTCACGTGTGGTTAATATTTAATTTCCTAGTGTTGATAATTCCACAATTTTAAACTGCAATTCAACATTGATTCAATTTATATGAGTTTATAATCGTAGACTCCACTGCATCTCTTGTTGTTGCAACTCGCGTTGTTGTAATTCATTTTGTGTTGAAGCTTCATTGTTGAAACTCGCGTTGTTTCAACTCACGTTGTTGTGATTTCTTCTGTGCTGCAACTCACATTACTGCAACTTTGTTTGCAATTGCACTTTATTTTTTTTGTTTTCTAACTTGTGATAGTTTAAGTCTTCAACACTTTGGGATTGATATCATATTGAATTGTTGTTGAGTGCTCAAAAACACAATTTTTACAACAAAACATGATCATTATTATACTTGAGCAAGTCACCAATAGATCATAACATAATTTTACTTTCCACAAGAGTGATTTCCTTTATGTAAGTGTGATTTAAATTATGTAAGTGTGAATTACTTTCAGCGAGATTAATTTAATTTCAACAAGTGTGATTTACTTTCTACATGTGTGATTTAAATGTTGCAACTGTGACTTTTCTTTCCTGCAAGTGTGATATTCACTTTTCTACAACTCAGGAAATAGTATAGTTTGGTGACTTAATTAAGTATCTTGGATCCTTGATTTGTGACATTAAAAGTACTACAAATATTTAACAAAAGCAATACTACTCTTGAATATCAATGCATGATAGTTCGTAAGTAAGATACAACCTCAGATTGATAATTAAATGTACAACTCTTTAATTTCTCACTAGGTTAATTAGGAAGTAATTGAAAAGTCCATCATTTTTTGCGTTGTTTCTAGGGAACTATCAAAAGAAGTAGTTGTTGTTTAGTTGTGTGGATTTTCATTTTAGTAAATTGAGTGTTATGATTTGTTTTCAACAATTCGTAGAATGTTTTTCTAACCTTTTCTATGAACAGATTTAGAGATCAGCAAGGTAGATTTATTAGTTCTTAAAAAAAATCCCAAAACAATAACAGTGCAGGTCAATAACAAGAGGGAACGGAGCTCAATCAACCAAATTACTTATCACTTAAAACATGTTTCCTTACAAAGAAGAAGGTCAAATCATCTCTTCGGGAATCAAAGACCATACAAGGGTCTATGCACATAAAGGTTCCTCTTTCATAAGAGCATATCAGTGAACAATATCACTCTAGAGAGTTCCTTTTTCCTGAGGTAGAAACAAAGGAAAACATCAAAAAAGAAATGGCATGCAAGGTTGTTAAGGAGAAACCATCCACTTTCATATTTCCAATCAAAGAAACAAATGAGGAGACCAAGATGAAGAACATCCCTCATTTATCCTTGCCAAATTTTCATGGGTTATCTAAAGAAGATCTGGATAACTTCCTCTTCGATTTCAACGTACTTTACAGAAGCTATGACTATGTGACAAACGCCCAAAAACTAAAAAAAAATCCCGCCACGCTCAAGAGTGTTGCACTACGATGGTTCATGGGTCTTGGAAAAGATAACATCCACTCATGGGACCAAATTACGAAAAAATTTCTAGACAAATACCATGACTAATGAAAAGATAAATAAATAAGAGAGGAATTATTCAAGACGATGTAGCATGAAGATGAGATCCTTGAAGATTATGTTGAGCAGTTCACCTATAACCAATAGAGAGTAAAGCAAGGAGATTTGTCTCTTGAGACATGATGTGTCTTATTTATAAGAGGAATCCAATATGATTATATAGAACTCCTCAACTTGATGAGCAGGGGAGATGTTTCTCAATTAGAGTATGACATTACCTTGGAACTTTATCATAAGTATTCCAAATGAACATAAAAAATAGGCAAGGGACTAAGAGATATACTGGTAAGAATGGGAAAAAATGTTGGAGGTGGAGTAATGAGAGAAAAAATAGGGAACATGTTAGAATACTTCAAGACCAATACACTTAGTTCCCTGAGCTCCCAACTAGATACACTACAGATGAACAAGAAGGAGGAGGAAGTAGAATGAGCTTTGGCCATCTTTTTCCTGAAATGTAGAACAAAGAACCCGTGGAAAGAATGTTTTTTGGATCAGATTGAGGTTTGTGGAATATGCAGTCATGACCATGCTGCTCATAACTATCCATCCTTACTAGGACTAAAATATGTCTACCATAAATCTGAAGAACCATAATAATTATGCTATGTCTCTCAGAAGCAACCCTAACATCACAAACCTCAAGGTATGATCCAAGATCAATCTCAATATTTCAATTCATGTTGGACTAATCATTCCATGCAATATGTTTCTCAACCATGGGGTATTCCAACAAAACAATGGGTGGCTCCTCCTCCCCCAAACCAATCATGGCAACAGGGATGGAGAAACCTTATTGTAGGAGGACCTCAACAACCTATGGAACAACCATCCATGAAACGTCTTCCTCCTCCCAAGATGTAGGTATCCACATCCGCCCCTCCTCAACCACAACTACAATCACAACCCATCCCTAACCTGAATAATGGAAGGCTAATCCAACCAATGCAAACTACTGGACTTGCAACCTACCCGACTTATTCCATCTCTTGTCTAGAATGCAATGATATTGACCTTCGATCCGGGAAGAAAATAACCAAGGACCAACCTCGTATTAGCATTGAATATTTGAATGAACATTTCTTAAATTAAGGATTGGAACCAAAACAATCTCATGAACCTTTGAAATCTAAGAATTCCTACCATGAACTTCAAAACCCACCCTATCCAGAAAGGTTACATATAAAGAAACCTTTTACTCATTCTGAATTTGACTTCCTAGGAGAACTCAAAAATGTGTGTTTCAAAATACCACTATTTCAAGTCATCAAGGATGTTCCCATATATTCAAAGGTGGTATGGGAACTTTCCTTGAGGAAACCCAGTAGGAAACAAAAGGATCCCCAAATTGTCCATGTCATGGGAAAATTGTCTGACTTAATGATGGGGGAAGTTCTCACAACTAAATACCTTGACCCTAGCAATCCATTGGTTAATGTGCATATTAACAATACACTTATTAGTAACACATTGATCGACTTAGGGGATTCCATAAATGTTATGACACCCAAGACCATGTGAGCCTTAGATATTAAAGGGCTTAGGGAAACCCCAACTGTACTTCAACTCATTGACAGATCAACCATTAAACCAAAGGTAATCTTAGAATATGTAGTGATGTCTATGGATTCATGGGAATATCTCGTTGAATTCATGGTCCTACAACCCAAAACCTCTCTAGGTGGGTATCCTATGATCCTATGATCCTATGACGGCCTTGGATGGCCACTGTTGATGCCTACATCAGTCGTAAGTCAGGAAACATGACCATCTCCCACGATACTTCCAAAAAACAATTAATCCTCTATCCTTTTGCCAAACCCAACATAGATCTAGAAACACCACTTTGGGTTGACGAAGAAGATTGTGAGGAAGAAGGGGAATCCCATCAAGTCCTCTCCAAAGATCAATACTTACCCATAATATATAAAATAGAGGATGATGAAATCAACGATTTTATAGCCTCTTCCTTAGGAAACACACATATTCTTGAGTAGGTTATGCAACCATAAACACATGATTCTATAGCCTCAACAAGAATCTCACCCATCGAACAACAATCCCCACTAGAAAAAGATCAAGGTTCCCTTATATAAACCATAGAAATCATCCCAGGGAAAACCTTGAAAATCAACCAAGTTTTGACCAAACAACAAAAAGAGCGATTGGTTACAGTGTTGCAAAAGCACAATGATGCCTTCTCCTGGGATTACTCTGACATGAAGGGATTCATCCAAAATTATGCACACATCACATATATATTAACAAAGGATCCAAGCCCATTCTCCAACCCTAGCTCCGGATGAAATCGACACTAAAAGACATAATCAAAGAAGAGCTACAGAAATTGCTTACAACTAACTTCATCTATCTTATTTCTGATAGCCAATGGGTCTCCCCTCCTGTCATGGTACCAAAGAAAAATGGTAAATGGAGAATTAATGTCAACTATAGAGAACTCAATAAAGAAACACACAAATACCATTTCCCATTGTGATTTATCGACCATGTCCTGGACACGTTAGTAGGGAAGAAATACTTTTCTTTCCTTGACAGATTTAGTGGATATAACCAAATCCAAATCACACCCGAAGATCAAGAGAAAACAATGTTCACCTTCCTTTGGGGGACATTTTCCTACCGTGTTCTACCATTCAGGTTATGCAGTACCCCCACCACCTTTCAACGAGATTTTATTGGTATATATTCTGATCTAATTCATGATTGCGTGGAAATATATATGGGCGATTTCACAACATATGGGGATGAATTCAACGAGGCATTAGACAATATAGAGAAAACACTGATAAGGTGCAAAGAGTCAAATGTCCTCCTTGGTAATGAAAAAAATTCGATGATGTTAACTGATGGCATCATACTAGGACATCGCAACTCAGCCAAAGGTATTCAAGTTAATCCAGAAAAAGTAAAGGTAAAATTAAATTTTCCAATTCCAACTTCACAAAAGTAGGTACAACGTTTCTTGGGATATGATGGTTATTACCATAGATTCATTGAAAACTTTTAGGGTATTTCTCAGCCATTATTTTCTTTAATTAACAAATATACTAAGTCTATATGGACAGAGACATGCCAACATTTGCTTGATGAATTGAGAATCAAAGTGTCTAAAGCTCCTATTTTACGAGGACCTGATTGCTCCCTCCCATTCCACATCTCCACAGACACATTATACATCGTCATTTGAGCCATTCTAGGAAAACTGGAAGGAAAGGACCCATATGAAATTTACTACATCAGTAAGAATCTCTCTCCTATAGAATTGAACTATATGGTAACCAAGAAAGGGTTTATTGTTGTTATTCATACAATAAACAAGTTTAGGCACTACATTACCGGATTTTCCATAATCTTACATACCGATCACGCTATTATTAAATATTTAATGAACAAACCAATCACCAATGGTGGGGTCACTAGATGGTTGTTTTTATTACAATATTTTGGTATTACTATCTTAGATAAACCAATAAAATATAATGTAGTTGTTGACTTTCTTTATAGAATAATATCTAATCAGAATGAACCTCTAGTAGAAGATTGATTTCCAGATGATAATATCTTTGCAATATATACTAAATCACCTTGGTTTGCAAATATTGCTAACTTTTTCGCTATAGGAAAGCTTCCACATCATTTGAATCCCAAAGAACAACAAAGTATAGTCAGGAAAAGAGAAATATTTTCATGGATTAATGGTTGTCTCTTCTACACTGGGCCTGATTTGATTATCAAAATATGTGTACAAGAGGACGAATTCCATGAGATGCTAAAATTCTATTATGATGGGCCATGTGGGGGCCACTTACTGATAAAAGGACTAGGTACAAGGCACTTCACCAGGGGTATTATTGGCCCACAATTTTCAGAGACACCAAAGAGTATGTGAAGAAGTGAGACAACTGTCAATGCATGGGTAGACTCATACAAGTAGATGAAATGTTGCTACAACCACAGATGGTGTTAGAACCTTTTGAAAAATGAGCCATTGATTTTATGGGACCAATAAATCCCCCTTCTCTTTGGAAATCCTACATTCTCGTCTGTATGGATTATGTCACAAAATGGATGGAGGCAAAATCACTTCTGACAACAACCGAGCAGGTAGTAGTGGAGCTTCTCCATGGGGAGATCTTTGTAAGGTTTGGGATACCACAAGAGATAGTGATCGACGAAGGAACTCAGTTCACGTCACGGCTCGTCAGAGATATGATGCACAACTATAAAATCAAGCACAGAGTAACAACACCATATCACCCACATGAAAATGGACAAGTAGAGGGGACTAATAATATATTTGAGGCCATTATCACTAACATTGTCAGACTACACCTCAAGAATTGTGCCAATAGAGTCCCTGAATATTTATGTGCCTACAGAAAAACCTGGAGAACTACTATATGATGCACACCTTATGAGTTAGTATATGGTAAAAGAGTATTATTTCCCATGGAGACAAACATACAAACACTTAGGACAATAATACAACTTGGGTTGGACCTATCAGAGGCTTAGAGACAAATACTGCTTCAAATTAACGAGTTGGACGAGCTATGACAACATTCCCTAAATCGAGCCACAATGATACAACACCAAAGGTCCAGATGACATGATACGTTTATCAAGAAAAAGAAGTTCAAAGCTAGAGACTAGGCATTACTACTTGATTCCAGGTTCAAGGAATTCAGAGGAAACTTTCGCACCAAATGGTTCAGTCCATATGAGATTGATATAGTATATGAAAGTGGGGACATAAAAATACATACTATATATGAATAAAGAATTCCTCTAATGAATAATGGACATAGACTTCACTTATATCATCGACCCTTATCAAAGGAATCATTTTCAAGGAAGATTGCAAAAGGATGGCCCAACAGTGATCTGGAACTCATTTAGGAAGAATGAAGCCCGACTGGATAATTTTCATTTCTTTAAAGAGAGAGAGAGAGAGAGAACCAACCTAGTTGGTGCATAAAAAAATATCAAATAAACAAGAAGGAAAATTCATAGTTTTATGATGGTTATGTTAGGATCATTCTCAACAAATTTTAATAAAAAAAAAGTGTTGGTTGCGGAGCCTGATTATCTTCCTAATTCAGAGGTCTTGTTTCATCCACGTTTGGAACCCATTTTATGACAGGGGGTGTGGGGGCTCTTCCCCCCCCCACATCTAGATCCATGGGGTTCCAGTGGGGGCCAAGTCTTTCCTTGGGAAAATTGCATTGTAAAATATTGTAATTTCATAGTCAATCAGGACCATTCATTATAAAGTCGCAGATTTGATAGTAGAAGTTATGTTAGGATTTTTCTCCCTAGAAGGCAACCCTCTTTTATGAGGAATCGTATTATGGTTGTGTGTGATGATGGATATTTTATTTTGAGAGAGGAGGCTATGAGAGAAAGTAGAGGAAGTTATAGCGGGAGTGTTGTAGGTTGTATCCCTTCGTTTGCTCGATAATAAGAAATGAAGAACTAAAAATTTCTCTCGTGGACGTAGCCCACATTGGGTGAACCACGTATATCCATGTCTCTATTTTATTGTGTATCTTCATTGTTTTATTTATGCATATTTTTTATTTTATTTCTCTGCGATCCTCTCTTTTCTAACAAAAAGCCTTGTTTTTTTTAATATTTTTTATTTATTTTTGTTTAGGATATGCATAGGAGAACAATGTTGCTACAACTTATGTTGTTGCAACTCTCGTTGCTACAATTCTTGTTGTTGCAATTCCCTTTGTTGACTATTGCCTTTGCTACAACTTCTTTTGTTGTAATTCCCTTTATTGTAACTATTTTTGTTATTGCAACTCCCTTTGTTGCAACTATTCTTGTTGCTGCAACTCTTGTTGTTGTAGTTCCCATTGCTTCAATTCACGTTGATGCAACTCCTTTTTCTGCAATTCTCATTGTTGCAACTCCTTTTGCTACAACTATTCACGTTTCTGCAATTCTCATTGTCACAACTATCCCTGTTGTTGAAACTTTCATTTCTTCAACTTCCTTTTCCATAACTCCCCTCTCATTTTCGTCGTTGCAACTCCACTTGCATCTATGCTTCATTTTCCAAACCTCTCCACTCTCGTTTCCATTGTTGCAGCTCCATTTCCGCAACTTCTCTTGCAGCTTTACTTTATTTTCACACTTCTTGCCCACACCTTTCGTCCTCTTCCACGATGTTGCAATTATCGTCTACACCACTGAGGATACACCACCAGTTGTTGCAACTTATGTTGTTGCAACACCCAATGCTCCAGCTCCATCCCTGAAACACCCATTGTTGTGACTCCACTTACAGCTTTCACTTTGTTAGTGTCACCATTACTACACTTTCGATCGACATAACTAGCAATGTTGATGCTACAATTCCAATTAATATCATTGATGTGACTCTGTCTTCTATTGTCACGACTCCATCAACATCATTCTCGTACCACTACATGAGGTAAGAATATATAGGTATGAGTTCCAATAAGAATGTGTAATGAGTAATTTTAAATGGCATAATTTCTATTATCATTACACTAACCACCACCTTACACCATCATTACCAAATCTGTGACCTTACACCCTCATTAGCATATCCACCATCATTATTGTCGCAATTCAAAATTTCCCACCCGATTAACACCTTTCTTTTGCGAAAACACAAGTAATCATATTTAGAAGGAAGAAGGAACCATGGGGGGATTATTGATACACAAGGAACCTACAAAAGCACCATTGCTCGAGGCCTATGATAACATTAGAGGAATTCTACTATAAGCCAATTAGGTGGAATATGTGCAATGCTTATATGGATATGACGATGAAGTAGCTCTGGAATTCTCTTTCAATTTCATAGTCAAACACTCCACGGTAGTAGGTTCTCAAGTAGAAGTCATTGAAGAGACACTGGCATAAGTCACTGATTTACCACAGACAAACTAGAGATGGTACATAAGAAGAACCTCCCAGCCAATAATTCTGAGGAAAATTATTGAAACTAGAGAGGCCTTAGTGAATAAGGGTACAATATTCGAACACCATTATTTTCCACACCCATGGCAAGACGTGGCTATATTTGTGCAGTGATATTTCACCTGTGAAGGTTTCTATGGAGTTATCTATGTCCAACATATCTAACTGCTCGATCATATCCGACACAAACAACCAATTAATGTGTCATACTTCTTGTTCAGAATGTTGTAGATGATGAAAACACTCGTCCAAAGGGAATACAACCCCAGGGATGTCATCTCACATCATGGCCTTATAAATATCTTGGTGGAACATGCATTGCACAAGGAAGGTTGCACTTGGAAAAGTATTGTTCGTCCACCTTCTATACTCTCTGAGGATGAAGTGGTTGCACTTATGGCATCGGAAGAGGCCATGACAACAACTCCAATGCTAGGTAATAGTTCCATGGATATGGTAATCCCCAATGCTGCAACTCCTCCATCAAAGACATCCTGAAGGATAACTAGGAAAATGGGCCAGCTAGTTGCAACTTCGCTGAAGGAAGGCCACGATAACGATCTTGAGGAAACTGAAACCAAAACCATACAAAGAGAGTCATAGGGTTTAAAAAGATTCAAACCCCCATTCCAAAGAAACGAAGAACAAGACACATGTAACACCCTTGTTTCCCCCAACTTGTAATTATTCATGATTAATTATTTCCATGCCATGGCATACAAACAATGTAAATGTATTATTATTTAATTGTCACTACCAACCACTGAATATGGGGGTGAATCCTTGAGTATTGATCATGATACCACTAGAGGAAAGAGTGAAGGAACATAGAGGGGGGTCCATCATGCTAATATGACCCAATCCTCCTTACTAAAACATTTGATTTGGAATAATAAGACTTAACCTGATCCCAAGGAAACATCAATTAATGAGAAAAAAACTAGTGGTTGAGAAACCAACCACCCCATTGAATGGAAGCACGGAGGGCTTGGTTGAGACAACAAGAATTTTTCAGCCAAAGTACCATTCCACAACCCTCGAGGTTGACCCAAGTTCCTTCTGACAGAAGGAAGGGGACATGTTGATAACTCTAAAGATTTCATGTAGGAGACACAAGAGGAGATAGGAAAGGGAATGCACAAGTGCATGCAAGAGGAGGATTCCCAAAAGGATGGCCTTAGAGGATGGAGGAAAGAGTGCAGTTTGGATATGCACAAAAGAAGAAATCGAGGAGAGTTAGAGCATTAGAGGAGGGAATATATTACGAGCTAATGCACAAGGCAGTGCATAGAGTTCCATGGTGGTATCATGGTCTGGAATGGGGGTGGCCTACAACCGATGTGACTGAACATGCAAAGCCTATGTGTGGGTGGAAAGGAGAACACCCAAAGTCAGTTGGATGGCTATAATTTGTAACAAATAAGTATCTATGTGCTCTATGCAATTTGGTAAATGAATGATTGATTCCTACATTGTATACTTGAATGTATAAGTATGTTACTTGGATAGAATATTGTTCCATTTGCAAATCTATGCACTTGGATAGTGGTGGAACTATAAGAAGGTCAAAGTATTGACTGTTTTTGTATCTTGTGTAGACAATAATACGAAAATCGTAATGAGTCTCCTATGAAAGGAAGGAAGCATTGTAACCCTCCTCTTAGAAGGAATGACACCTTAACTGTAATAGTGGCCTGAGGAGGCCGGAGAGGGTAGTAAAGCTGGAGTTATCTCCTGGATGTGGAGCAATCTAGGATAGGATCAAAACTGTTGATAAGTGTAGAGGCGAGATCAAATCTATGTTGTAGATCCTTGTAAACTCTTATTTTGGCTAGGAGGATCGTGGTCGTCAATTTGGTGAGATGGTTAGATATGGACCTTCAGTCGATGTAGGAGCAGGATTTAATCTTGACCGTCGATTTGGTGAAACAATAGATCCTAGCCATTCATTGCAGGGTACCATTCAGAGTAAGTTGGAGTCCCAAAGGAAATGCAATCCAAAGGACTCTGAGGGAAGATATGGACCCTTGATATGTCGTGGACGAAGGAAATCCAAGAGAAGATATGGACCGTTGATATACTATGAATCGAAGGAACTCTGAAAGGAGATATAGACCATTGATATCCTACCAATAGGCTTGAGAGGGTGACGTGAATGGTGCCACGTGTCATGATTGACTTGACACCTATAGGCAAGAGTCCATAGGAAAAAGAATGACATGTGTCAGGCAGTGATGGCGCCACATGTCCAACAATGATTGTGTCATGTGTCATGGATTTTTGGCCCTTTTGAGGTAGAGTCCTTTGGGTATGAATGTGCCATGTGTCATACTAGGAGACCAACACACATGGCAATAGATGCCTAGGTAGTAGGTACACGGTGGCCTCAGATGTCAGGTGAAAAACATCATCTGATTTCGATGGTCAGATTTTCTTTGGGGGGCAAAGTAGAAACACTCCGACAAGAGAGCTCTGAGGCCCAAAATGGACCATAGATCGATCACCAGTTGGGGAGAGATATCAACCGTCGAAATGCACAGGAACCATACGGGAAAGGATAAATAGGATAATGATGTAATGGTAACCGCATGGCAGCCAGTGTGGCCAAGCAGTGAAACATGTCACTAAATGATTGGTCGATTAGGCAAGAATGAGCCCCATTAGGTAAGGAGGCCCTATGGACCTTCAATTTATTTATGGTCATTAGATCTATGGGTTAGTGAATATGGACCATTGATGTCTAATGTATCATCGTCAGGGGTAGTAGGATGGAGAGTTAGGGGAATGTTGACAATGAAATAGATCGGTGACACATTGAGAGCCATAGATCTTGATCGATATGCGATGATGAGATCTGGACTGTTGAACCAAGCTTGATTTCGTCAAGGCGTAAGGGATTGTCCTGATAGGAATTGGTAAGGAATGTTGACGACAAAGAAAGGATAAGAATATCTAGATTTTTGGTCGGTGCAGGGTGAATATTCAATCTCGATCATCGATCTGTTGTGGGTCCTTCCCGTCTATTCTAGAAGTGGAAAAGGGACAAGAGTTGACTTTTATACTAGTTGGGATTGTCGATGAAACCAGAGTCATGGGATGCTCGACCATGAGACTGTTGGATATGGAAAAATTCTGATATGGGATTGTCATCAAAACTTTTAGTATTGGGGTGTTTGAGGCTCCGTGGGAGTAAAACCTCGACAATGACGAATATAGGTCAAGGGATTGGATGTGTGAACTTAATGTGCCTGATGGAAGACACCATATCAAATGGAACAAGTATTCAAAGGCCACATGGATGCCACATGGCAGTGAGGTGGCCTTGGGCCAATGGAGGCCTAAGAACTTTGGGAGGCCATAACTTTCAATACAGGGCTTAGTTTTGAACACAATTGTAGTCATTGGAAATCCCTTGACGAGAAAAGGGTGATGATGTCATCCAAAAGGGGACTCTGAGTTGGTTAAGGGAAGAAAATTTTTAATACCCCA
>JZKD02S0298934.1:0-19972 GCA_000966675.3 Picea glauca | reverse complement strand
ATGATCACAACCACTAGGAAGTTATTTTACTGGCCCAAACTGAAGAAGGATATAGCTGATTACTTGGCTAAATGTCTAGAATGTCAGCAGGTTAAGGTTGAAAACCGACATCCAGCAGGGTTGTTGTATCCCCTACCGATCCCATAATGGAAGTGGGAAACCATCTCCATGGATTTCATCACAGGATTACCAAGATTGACCAAACAGAATGATTCCATCATGGTAGTTGTGGAAAATCTGGGAAAGGTTCCTCACTTCATTCCCATCAAGTCAACTTTCAAGGCAATAGATATTGACATTATTTTCATGAAAGAAATATTTATGGTGCATGCATACCTAAGGAAATCATAGCCGTCCGAGATACGAAATTTATTTCAAACTTTTGGAAATCATTTTTTGTTGGTTTTGAAACTAAATTGCTATTTAGTACAGCCTATCACCCTCAAACTGATGGAAAGGCTGAGAAGATAAACCAAGTGTTAGAGGACATGTTGAGGATGCATGTAATGCATCAACCTAAGAAGTGGGAAGACTACCTACCACGACTATAATTTGCCTACAACAATGGCTATCAAGAGTCATTGAAGATGAGATCTTTTCAGGCCCTCTATGGTAGATAGTACAAAATTCCAAAAAGGTGGGATAACCCAGTAGATAGAATTACAATCGAGCCATATATTCTAAAAGAAATGGAATAACAAGTAATCCAGATAAGGCAGAATCTCAAAGTGGCTCTGGATAGACAAAAAATCTATGCAGACAGAAAAAGGACTCCTAGAGAGTTCACAATAGGGGATCATGTGTATCTCCGAGTTAGACCCAAGAAAATGTCCTTGAGAATGGGAGCATGTGCCAAGCTGGCACATTGATATTGTGGACCATTTGAAATCATGGATAGAATGGGGCATGTAGCATATAGATTAACACTTCCTCCCACAGTGAAGGAACATAATGTTTTCCATGTTTCATTATTGAAGAAATATGTACATGATTCTAATCATATAATTGACTGGTCTATGATTCAGTTGGAACCAGAGGGAGAATTCCTAGTAGAAACACAATGCATAATAGACTGGATTGAAACCTCACTCATGAACAAAACCATTGCACATGTCAAGGTGCAGTGGAAACACTTTGGTCCAGATGAAACAACATGGGAGATGGAGGATGCCATGAAATAGGCATACCCATTTTTGTTTACTTCTGTATATACAGAGCACATCGACAAATAGAACATCGAGGATGATGTTCCTTTAAGGGGGAGGGGATTTTAACACCCATGTTTACCCCATCTTGTAAATATAACTATAACTTGCCAAGAGACACTGGCAGACTAAATATGTGTGAATGATGGATTTGATGAACCTTTTGTTATAAAAGGTAATGTATGTATTTCTATTATTAATTAAATATGGATAGTGTTGCACAACTGTTGAAAGGGGGGTTTGCCAAGATAAACCATGGTGTTGTGAGAGAGATGGTGAGGGGAAAATAGAAGTGGTTGAGATGACCCCCATTGATCCGGATTTTATGAGCATACAAAAATGAATACAAATTATTAAAATATGTTTGACACAGAATAACATAGATACAATAAAACTAGTTTCTATTCAAGAAGGAAATAAGTTGAAACTATAAAATGCAGCGGAAAACAAGCTTGTTGGAATGGTGGTGGCTTATCCCTAAGAAGAGATGTGACGGTTGCGCTTATTGGAAAGAAGATGATTTCAATGAGGCTCTGAAGGAACTTTTACAATAAACATGAATTCCAAAAACCTAGACACCCAAAAACCTAACCCTATGAGATGAAGCGCCAAAATTCAATTGGGCCCCGTTGGGGTAAGCTAGTACATCAACTTCCCGGGGTCATAANCTCACTTCATTCCCATCAAGTCAACTTTCAAGGCAATAGATATTGACATTATTTTCATGAAAGAAATATTTATGGTGCATGCATACCTAAGGAAATCATAGCCGTCCGAGATACGAAATTTATTTCAAACTTTTGGAAATCATTTTTTGTTGGTTTTGAAACTAAATTGCTATTTAGTACAGCCTATCACCCTCAAACTGATGGAAAGGCTGAGAAGATAAACCAAGTGTTAGAGGACATGTTGAGGATGCATGTAATGCATCAACCTAAGAAGTGGGAAGACTACCTACCACGACTATAATTTGCCTACAACAATGGCTATSAAGAGTCATTGAAGATGAGCTCTTTTCAGGCCCTCTATGGTAGATAGTGCAAAATTCCAAACAGGTGGGATAACCCAGTAGATAGAATTACAATCGAGCCATATATGCTAAAAGAAATGGAATAACAAGTAATCCAGATAAGGCAGAATCTCAAAGTGGCTCTGGATAGACAAAAAATCTGTGCAGACAGAAAAAGGACTCCTAGAGAGTTCACAATAGGGGATCATGTGTATCTCCAAGTTAGACCCAAGAAAATCTCCTTGATAATGGGAGCATGTGCCAAGCTGGCACGTTGATATTGTGGACCATTTGAAATCATGGATAGAATGGGGCATGTAGCATATAGATTAACACTTCCTCCCACAATGAAGGAACATAATGTTTTCCATGTTTCATTATTGAAGAAATATGTACATGATTCTAATCATATAATTGACTGGTCTATGATTCAGTTGGAACCAGAGGGAGAATTCCTAGCAAAAACACAATGCATAATAGACTGGACTGAAACCTCACTCATGAACAAAACCATTGCACATGTCAAGGTGCAGTGGAAACACTTTGGTCCAGATGAAACAACATGGGAGATGGAGGATGCCATGAAATAGGCATACCCATTTTTGTTTACTTCTGTATATACAGAGCACATCGACAAATAGAACATCGAGGATGATGTTCCTTTAAGGGGGAGGGGATTTTAACACCCATGTTTACCCCATCTTGTAAATATAACTATAACTTGCCAAGAGACACTGGCAGACTAAATATGTGTGAATGATGGATTTGATGAACCTTTTGTTATAAAAGGTAATGTATGTATTTCTATTATTAATTAAATATGGATAGTGTTGCACAACTGTTGAAAGGGGGGTTTGCCAAGATAAACCATGGTGTTGTGAGAGAGATGGTGAGGGGAAAATAGAAGTGGTTGAGATGACCCCCATTGATCCGGATTTTATGAGCATACAAAAATGAATACAAATTATTAAAATATGTTTGACACAGAATAACATAGATACAATAAAACTAGTTTCTATTCAAGAAGGAAATAAGTTGAAACTATAAAATGCAGCGGAAAACAAGCTTGTTGGAATGGTGGTGGCTTATCCCTAAGAAGAGATGTGACGGTTGCGCTTATTGGAAAGAAGATGATTTCAATGAGGCTCTGAAGGAACTTTTACAATAAACATGAATTCCAAAAACCTAGACACCCAAAAACCTAACCCTATGAGATGAAGCGCCAAAATTCAATTGGGCCCCGTTGGGGTAAGCTAGTACATCAACTTCCCGGGGTCATAANGTATCTATTTGATCAACCAAATCTCAATGCTAGACAAGCTAGATGGATGGCTCTCCTTAGTGAGTTTGACTTTGAAATCAAACATATTAAAGGAAAATAAAATAGAGTGGTTGATTCCCTTAGCAGAAGTATGAAAGTGATTCACTTGGAAGCTATAAGCACCTATGAAATGGATGTCAAGGAGAGAGTCAAAAGTACACAAGAAACATATACGTTTTTCAAGACTGTAAAATCATACTTGGAACAGGAGCCCACAGGACTGAAGTATGAGGGTTATCGATTACTAAAGTATGGCCTGCTAACTTACAATCGTAGGTTGTATATTCTAAATTGTGATAGCTTGAAGAGGTTCATAATGGATTAACTACACAAAAATCCATATACTAGTCATCTTGGTTATCAGAAGATGATCACAACCACTAGGAAGTTATTTTACTGGCCCAAACTGAAGAAGGATATAGCTGATTACTTGGCTAAATGTCTAGAATGTCAGCACGTTAAGGTTGAAAACCGACATCCAGCAGGGTTGTTGTAGCCCCTACCGATCCCATAATGGAAATGGTAAACCATCTCCATGGATTTCATCACAGGATTACCAAGATTGACCAAACAGAATGATGCCATCATGGTAGTTGTGGAAAATTTGAGAAAGGCTGCTCACTTCATTCCCATCAAGTCAACTTTCAAGGCAATATATATTGACATTATTTTCATGAAAGAAATATTTATGGTGCATGCATACCTAAGGAAATCATAGCCGTCCGAGATACAAAATTTATTTCAAACTTTTGGAAATCATTTTTTGTTGGTTTTGAAACTAAATTGCTATTTAGTACAGCCTATCACCCTCAAACTGATGGAAAGGCTGAGAAGATAAACCAAGTGTTAGAGGACATGTTGAGGATGCATGTAATGCATCAACCTAAGAAGTGGGAAGACTACCTACCACGACTATAATTTGCCTACAACAATGGCTATCAAGAGTCATTGAAGATGAGCTCTTTTCAGGCCCTCTATGGTAGATAGTGCAAAATTCCAAACAGGTGGGATAACCCAGTAGATAGAATTACAATCGAGCCATATATGCTAAAAGAAATGGAATAACAAGTAATCCAGATAAGGCAGAATATCAAAGTGGCTCTGGATAGACAAAAAATCTATGCAGACAGAAAAAGGACTCCTAGAGAGTTCACAATAGGGGATCATGTGTATCTCCGAGTTAGACCCAAGAAAATCTCCTTGAGAATGGGAGCATGTGCCAAGCTGGCACGTTGATATTGTGGACCATTTGAAATCATGGATAGAATGGGGCATGTAGCATATAGATTAACACTTCCTCCCACAGTGAAGGAACATAATGTTTTCCATTTTTCATTATTGAAGAAATATGTACATGATTCTAATCATATAATTGACTGGTCTATGATTCAGTTGGAACCAGAGGGAGAATTCCTAGCAGAAACACAATGCATAATAGACTGGACTGAAACCTCACTCATGAACAAAACCATTGCACATGTCAAGGTGCAGTGGAAACACTTTGGTCCAGATGAAACAACATGGGAGATGGAGGATGCCATGAAATAGGCATACCCATTTTTGTTTACTTCTGTATATACAGAGCACATCGACAAATAGAACATCGAGGATGATGTTCCTTTAAGGGGGAGGGGATTTTAACACCCATGTTTACCCCATCTTGTAAATATAACTATAACTTGCCAAGAGACACTGGCAGACTAAATATGTGTGAATGATGGATTTGATGAACCTTTTGTTATAAAAGGTAATGTATGTATTTCTATTATTAATTAAATATGGATAGTGTTGCACAACTGTTGAAAGGGGGGTTTGCCAAGATAAACCATGGTGTTGTGAGAGAGATGGTGAGGGGAAAATAGAAGTGGTTGAGATGACCCCCATTGATCCGGATTTTATGAGCATACAAAAATGAATACAAATTATTAAAATATGTTTGACACAGAATAACATAGATACAATAAAACTAGTTTCTATTCAAGAAGGAAATAAGTTGAAACTATAAAATGCAGCGGAAAACAAGCTTGTTGGAATGGTGGTGGCTTATCCCTAAGAAGAGATGTGACGGTTGCGCTTATTGGAAAGAAGATGATTTCAATGAGGCTCTGAAGGAACTTTTACAATAAACATGAATTCCAAAAACCTAGACACCCAAAAACCTAACCCTATGAGATGAAGCGCCAAAATTCAATTGGGCCCCGTTGGGGTAAGCTAGTACATCAACTTCCCGGGGTCATAACTTTTGCATACAATCTTCGTTTTAGGTGCACGATAGCACGTTGGAAAGGTATATCCAAGGAATATATATCTTGTCATCATAATCTGACTCTGATTATAGTCTAACTATGGCAAGCCCTAAAAATGTTGTTTAGGGCCTCATAACGACCCTAAAAGTCACGGACCCGGAAACTAGGAAAAAACTGTCAAATTGGAAAACTACCAAAATGAACCAGTTGGAATAGGTGGGAGTCCACCGAAATCCATATGGATCAATCCTCCCCCATTAGGAAGAAATTTTCTCCATTGCATTGAGTTCCCCCATCAGATGAGGAAATTTCTGTTGAATTTGGCCCCGTGTGAGCCACTTGCCTTGGTGTAGGAGTTGCCCTGCTTTGACAACTCGAAAAAGTTGGATATTTTTTTGTCAAGTGCACTTGACCTATGTATCCAAAATATGATCACTGGATGCCTATTGTATGCAGTCAGGGTTGAGCTCTGTTGGTGTCAACTTTTGTGCGATCTCTTAGGTGTCCAATGATGGTGGGAAATATGGTCGAAGGTTAGCCACGTTGAATACTAGGTGTAGGAGAAGGAAAGGAGGAATGTTGAGCTCAAAAGAATTATCACCCACAGCCTTGGTGGTGGTATATGACCGATAACGAAGTTGGTGAAGCTTTCAATGGGGCCCTGTAAGGCGTTCTTTCTAAAAGTGAAACCAAAATTTGTCACCCACTTGAAACTTATGTGGCACTTGGTGTTGATCATGGCACTGCTTGTACTTGGCATTGGAATTTTGTAAAATATCCTGAACCTGTTGGCGGATGTGTTGGATCCGCTCAATGARCYGAGTGKCTTTGTCAGCTTCAGGTGGTGYAGGGGACCAGTCGGTCRAGTTGGCTATAGGGGGTAGTGCAACATCCATGGGGCCCAATGGTTGGAATCCCAACCCCACCTGAAAGGGGTTGTGTCCAGTGGAGTTATGTAGGGCTAGTTTGTAGTTGTGTTGGACATAGGGAAGACTCCCATACCATSTGTGGGGGTKMTTGGAATTGTACATGCGTAGGATATGCACGATCATCTGATTGATGATCATCGTTTGACCATYTRTTTAGGGGTGGAAGGCAGTGGATTTGGTGAKCTTAGTGTCTAGMAGTGACCATAGGMTTGACTAGAATGTGTTGAGGAACCAACKATTCCGATATGAGACAATGGTTTGTGGGATCCCAAAATGTACCCATACTTTTTCAAAGAAGATCTTGGCAGTGGCCTCTGTTGTGATGCTCTTCTTGCAGGCATCCAGAATCGCCATCTTGGAAAAGTGATCAACAACCACAAAACATAGTCATTTCCCCTCTTGGTCGATGGAAGGCCCGACATGTAGTCCATTGACATGGATTCCCACAACCTGTCACGAGTAGGCATAGAGGTGTACAGGCCCTATTTCTTAGTGGTCTATTTGGAAATAGCATAGGAGGTGCAGGACCTGATATACTTGTCGACATCCTGTCGAAGTTTCATCTAGTAGAAATGTTTCTGCAACACGACCATTGTCTTTTTTATGCCAAGGTATCTTTCCACCCAACTGTAGTGAGCTTCCCAAATAAGCTTTGTGCATCACTTGCTGGAACACAAATATGGCCCAAATGACACAACAACCTGTCCTAAAGATGGGAATAGAAACCACTGAGTTTGCACCCAACATTTGGTAAGTGTTGGAGAAGTCAGGGTTCATCTCATATAGGTGGGGCCATCCATNATCCATGGGGCCCAATGGTTGGAATCCCAACCCCACCTGAAAGGGGTTGTGTCCAGTGGAGTTATGTAGGGCTAGTTTGTAGTTGTGTTGGACATAGGGAAGACTCCCATACCATCTGTGGGGGTTCTTGGAATTGTACATGCGTAGGATATGCACGATCATCTGATTGATGATCATCGTTTGACCATCTATTTAGGGGTGGAAGGCAGTGGATTTGGTGATCTTAGTGTCTAGCAGTGACCATAGGCTTGACTAGAATGTGTTGAGGAACCAACTATTCCGATATGAGACAATGGTTTGTGGGATCCCAAAATGTACCCATACTTTTTCAAAGAAGATCTTAGCAGTGGCCTCTGTTGTGATGCTCTTCTTGCAGGCATCCAGAATCGCCATCTTGGAAAAGTGATCAACAACCACAAAACACAGTCATTTCCCCTCTTGGTCGATGGAAGGCCCGACATGTAGTCCATTGACATGGATTCCCACAACCTGTTAGGAGTAGGCATAGAGGTGTACAGGCCCTATTTCTTAGTGGTCTGTTTGGAAATAGCATAGGAGGTGCAGGACCTGATATACTTGTCAACATCCTGTCGAAGTTTCATCTAGTAGAAATGTTTTTGCAACACGACCATTGTCTTTTTTATGCCAAGGTATCTTTCCACCCAACTGTAGTGAGCTTCCCAAATAAGCTTTGTGCATCACTTGCTGGAACAAAAATATGGCCCAAATGACACAACAACCTATCCTAAAGATGGGAATAGAAACCACTGAGTTTGCACCCAACATTTGGTAAGTGTTGGAGAAGTCAGGGTTCATCTCATATAGGTGGGGCCATCCATAGGTCTCGTAGCCACAAGAGTATATCACTGTGGTGAGTTTCGCAACTGGAGGTCACTGAGTAAATCAAAAACTCAATTGATACTTCCTTTTTTATACTTGATGTTGAGGTGGAGCTGTTGCAAGTATGTGGACCACTTCTGATGGCGGTCATTTGCAATTTTCCTTGGGTCTGCATATATTGTAGTGGCTTATGATCAGTGTGGATGATTGTCTCCTTCCCAAGAATGTAATGTCTCCATGGGCGGTAGGCTTGTACAATGGAGTACATTTATTTGTGATAAGTAGGGTACTTACATACATCATCTGATAGTGTCTCACTATGATATGCCATGGGGTGGCCATGTTGAGTGAGAACGATGCCCACAACATAGTCTGAAGTATCTGTCTCAATCTCAAAGGGTTGTTGCAGGTCTAGTAATGAAAGTATTGGGGATGAGCACAAGCATTGCTTTAAATCATCGAAGTCTTGTTGTTGGGACAGGACCCACACAATTTTTTCCTTACCACCACCCCTAGTTAGTTGGCTGAGGACCCATTCGATATGAGAGAATCCCAACACAAACCTGCGATAGAAATTGGTGAGGCCCAAGAAGATTTGAAGCTCAATGAGTGTGGTTGGGGCTAGCCAATCACAAATGACATGTATCTTGTATGGATCCACATGCACACCATGTTGATCAACGATNGGGTTGTTGCAGGTCTAGTAATGAAAGTATTGGGGATGAGCACAAGCATTGCTTTAAATCATAGAAGTCTTGTTGTTGGGACAGGACCCACACAATTTTTTCCTTACCACCACCCCTAGTTAGTTGGCTGAGGACCCATTCGATATGAGAGAATCCCAACACAAACCTGTGATAGAAATTGGTGAGGCCCAAGAAGATTTGAAGCTCAATGAGTGTGGTTGGGGCTAGCCAATCACAAATGACCTGTATCTTGTATGGATCCACATGCACACCATGTTGATCAACGATGTATCCTAAGTAATGGAACATGTCCATGCCGAAGGAGCATTTTTCCAAGTTTGCATATAGTTGGTGTTGTCGCAGGGTGTGCAGAACCTGTTGAATATGTTGTAAGTGTTCCGCCCAAGTCTTGTTGTAGATGAGGATGTCATCGAGATACACCACTACAAAAATATTGGTGAAAGGTCATAGTATATCATCCATCATCCTCATGAAATTTGTTGGGGCATTTGTCAAGCCAAAGGGCATGACAAGCCATTCAAAAAGACCTTATTTTGACTTGGAGGCATTCTTCCATACAACTGTCTTTTCTATTGGGACATGGTGGTATCTAGACTTCAGATCAATCTTATTAAAGTATTTGTCCCACATGATATGATCAAGGAGGTCGTTGATTTAGGGAATCAGGTACCGGGTCCGAACTATGATTTTAGTCAGGGCCCGGTAATCAATGCAAAATCACCAGGTCCCATCTTTCTTCTGCACCAACATGATTGAGCTCCCACAAGGCGATGATATGGGACAGATGTGTCCCTTGTGGATTAGTTCTTGTATACACCTCTTGATCTCCTCCTTTTCTAACATAGAGCGGCGATATACTGGCCCATTGGGTAGAGATGCATCGGGGGTTAGATTGATGGGATGCTTGACCTGGCAATGCAGACGTACCCCATTAGGTGAGGAGAAGATATCTTAGTATTATTCCACTACCTTATCCACTTGCTTCTGTTGTGTAGAGAGATCGCCCACGAAGGCCCTAGATGTGGCTGCGATCTTTCGCTCACTCTGAGAGAGAATCATGAAGAAGACAAATTTCTCGGTCTGATAGATGACCTTCCTGCATTGATTGGTAGATATCAAGGAAATAACACTAGGTGGTACTGCCTCGGGTATCCTGTACAATTTCATGTTCAAAGTAATAATAACACTACAAGGCCTAGACTCCTATACAACATGATGTTTCCATAAATACAATTGGCCCAAAACAACATTACAAACTTTGAGAGAAGCAACATCACACAATACCTCGTCTTTGAAGGGATTGATGTCGTATGGAAGTCGACATTGTTGGCTGACGTGGAGATCACTTCCTTAGCAGATCCATCCAATGGTGTAGAGATGCGGGTGTAGCGTAGTCGACAAGGCCAATCGCTTGATAAACTTTGCTGAGATGAAGTTCTTCTAGCTACCACTATCAACGATGAAGTGTAGTGGGGTGCCTTTTACCCACATCTGTGAATGGAAAAGGCACTTGCCTTCTTCTGGCTCGTCCGGTTCACCAGGTTGGAGCTTGGTGGTAGAAATGGTGACACTAGATTCCGCGTTAATGATTTTTCTTCCCCTTTCTGGTTTTGACTCAGAGATAGAATTTGCATATGATTCAGAGGATTTCACTTTGGCCACCAGCGACTTCTTTGATCGGCAATCAACAATGTTATGCCAAGGGCTCTTATAGAAGTTGCACCACTTCCCGTTATCTTTCTTTGTCTTTCTGATGTCCTTATTTTCTTGCGGCTTGGACTGGTTGTATTGATACTGTCCATCTTTTCTTTGTCCTTTGTTCTACGGGTTGGGGCTGCCCTTTCCTGGCTTTTGCTGTGGTGGGTTTCCAAGCTCAAAGTGTCGCATCTTTTTTTTGAGATTTTGCTTGATTTTGACAGCATATTGATAGGCCATGCCCAAGGACAAGATGTCCAGAAATTCCATTTCGGTCTGGATGTATCTATGCAGAGCACTGTGATACTTAAGCACCAAATTTCTCCCTGAACACCCGATACCTAACTTGGTGTGCAAGGTATGGAAGATATTTGTGAACTCTGGCACTGCTTGGTCTCTTTCTTGCCGCAGTATGGTCCATTTTGTGTACAAGCCATCATAACTACTGACAGGGTAGTATTGTGCCTTAATAGCATCCCTAAAGGATTCCTAGGTGGACGCGACTGTAAATAATGAGGTTTCCTCTGTTTCCTTTTACTCACAGAAAGTTTCCCACCAATCTTTGACATGGAAACGACTTTGAGGAGTGAAAAAGTAATATTTCTCTATTCGAAAAGTTATGGACAAAAAAATACCCTTCTAGTAGATTCATTATTTTTCTACAGCATCTGTGTCTATCTGACCTTCAAATATATGGATATCAAAGTCAATTTGTACCTTGAAGGGGGTGCCACCTCCTCTCGAGGAAGATGCATCATATGTCGGTAACAGCTGAAGGATTTGCGCAAAACTCTCCATCATCTCGTTCCTTTATTGCGCGAGGGCTTCCTTAAGCATCATTTTGAAAGGATCTCATGTCCCATCGTATTTATTTTCTTTCACTATGAGAGGTCTCTTGGGCATGAAAGAGATTTTGTCCTCAAGAGAAACAAGCTCAAGACCCAATTCTTTGTACCATGACCTCATTGGGGACATGCATTAAGAATGACAAGGAGCAAACCGCTCTGATACCACTAATCCTGATTTTATGAGAAGAACGAAATGGATATAGATTATTAAAAATATGTATAACACAAAATAATAGAGATACAGTAAAATTGGTTTCTATTCAATAAGGAAATAAGTTGAAACTGTAAAATGCAGTGGAAAACAAGCTTGCTAGAATGGTGGTGGCTTATCTCTGAGAAGAGATGTGATGGCTGCGCTCATTCTCAAGAAGATGATTACAATGAGGCTCTGAATGCATTTTTACAATATTCATGAATTCCAAAACCCTAGACATCCAAAAAACTAACCATAGGAGATGAAGTGCCAAAAGTCATGTGGGCCCCATTGGGGTAAGCTAGTACATCAACTTACTGGGGTCATAACTTTTGCATACGATCTTTGTTTTAGGCACACGCTAGCTTATTGGAAAGGTCTATCCAAGGAATACACATGATGAGGATTAAACTTTTCTACAATTTGACTGTAGCGAGCCCTAAAAATGTTGTTTAGGGCCTCAAAATGGCCTCGGAAATCAAGGACCCCAAAACTAAGAAAAAACTACCAAACTGGAAAACTGCCAAAATGAACCAGTTGGATTGGTGGTAGGCCACCGAAATCCATTTGGATCACCCACCAAACTAGTACCTCACTGGATTTAATTTCTCAAACCCAGAACTGTCCTCTGACCCGGAAATGAATTACCAGTTAGGCTAGTAGCTGGAAGAGTCCTCCTCAAGAGTTAATGAGGAGATGGGCCAGAGTACCCATCTGCAAGACTTCTAGACCTGACCATGAGCTGGGGATTTGGACCCACACAACCTTGATAAGGAAGTCAAGAAAATAGATAATTCTTGGGCGGAGGCAGATCTGCGAGAAAGCAGAGCCGAAAGACCAATCTCAAGAAGAGAAACGAGTGCTTGCAGCTCTCTGGTTCGAGAGAGAANCAAAGGGCATGACAAGCCATTCAAAAAGACCTTATTTTGACTTGGAGGCATTCTTCCATACAACTGTCTTTTCTATTGGGACATGGTGGTAGCTAGACTTCAGATCAATCTTACTGAAGTATTTGGCCCCCGTGAGATGATCAAGGAGGTCGTTGATTTAGGGAATCAGGTACCGGGTCTGGACTATGATTTTAGTCAGGGCCCGGTAATCAATGCAAAATCACCAGGTCCCATCTTTCTTCTGCACCAACATGATTGAGGTCCCACAAGGCGATGATATGGGACAGATGTGTCCCTTGTGGATTAGTTCTTGGATATGCCTCTTGATCTCCTCATTTTCTAACATAGAGCAGCGATATACTGGCCCATTGGGTAGAGATGCATCAGGGGTTAGATTGATGGGATGCTTGACCTGGCAATGCAGACGTACCCCATTAGGTGAGGAGAAGATATCTTAGTATTATTCCACGACCTTATCCACTTGCTTCTATTGTGTAGAAAGATCGCCCACGGAGGCCCTAGATGTGGCTGCGATCTTTCGCTCACTCTGAGAGAGAATCATGAAGAAGACAAATTTCTCGGTCTGATAGATGACCTTCCTGCATTGCTTGGTAGATATCAAGGAAATAACACTAGGTGGTATTGCCTCGGGTATCCTGTACAATTTCATGTTCAAAGTAATAATAACACTACAAGGCCTAGACTCCTATACAACATGATGTTTCCATAAATACAATTGGCCCAAAACAACATTACAAACTTTGAGAGGAGCAACATCACACAATACCTCGTCTTTGAAGGGATTGATGTCGTATGGAAGTCGACATTGTTGGATGACGTGGAGATCACTTCTTTAGCAGATCCATCCAATGGTGTAGAGATGCGGGTGTAGCGTAGTCGGCAAGGCCAATCGCTTGATGACCTTTGCTGAGATGAAGTTCTTCTAGCTACCACTATCAACGATGAAGTGCAGTGGGGTGCCTTTTACCCACATCTGTGAATGGAAAAGGCACTTGCCTTCTTCTGGCTCGTCTGGTTCACCAGGTTGGATCTTGGTGGTAGAAATAGTGACACTGGATTCTGCGTTAATGATTTTTCTTCCCCTTTCTGGTTTTGACTCAGAGATAGAATTTTCATATGATTCAGAGGATTTCACTTTGGCCACCAGCGACTTCTTTGAGCGGCAATCAACAATGTTATGCCAAGGGCTCTTATAGAAGTCGCACCACTTCCCGTTATCTTTCTTTGTCTTTCTGATGTCCTTATTTTCTTGCGGCTTGGACTGGTTTTCTTGATACTGTCCATCTTTTCTCTGTCCTTTGTTCTACGAGTTGGGGCTGCCCTTTCCTGGCTTTTGTTGTGGTGGGTTCCCAAGCTCAAAGTGTCGCATCTTTTTTTTGAGATTTTGCTTGATTTTGACAGCATATTGATAGGCAGTGCCCAAGGACAAGATGTCCAAAAATTCCATTTCGGTCTGGATGTATCTATGCAGAGCATTGTGATCCTTAAGCACCAAATTTCTCCCTGAACACCCGATACCTAACTTGGTGTGCAAGGTATGGAAGATATTTTTGAACTCTGGCACTGCTTGGTCTCTTTCTTGCCGCAGTATGGTCGATTTTGTGTACAAGCCATCATAACTACTGACAGGGTAGTATTGTGCCTTAATAGCATCCCTGAAGGATTCCTAGGTGGTCACGACTGTAAATAATGAGGTTTCCTCTGTTTCCTTTTACTCACAGAAAGTTTCCCACCAATCTTTGACATGGAAAAGACTTTGAGGAGTGAAAAAGTAATATTTCTCTATTCGAAAATTTATGGACAAAAAAATACCCTTCTAGTAGATTCATTATTTTTCTACAGCATCTGTGTCTATATGACCTTCAAATATATGGATATCAAAGTCAATTTGTACCTTGAAGGGGGTGCCACCTCCTCTCGAGGAATATGCATCATCTGTCGGTAACAGCTGAAGGATTTGCACAAAACTCTCCATCATCTCGTTCCTTTATTGCGCGAGGGCTTCCTTAAGCAACATTTTGAAAGGATCTCATGTCCCATCGTATTTATTTTCTTTCTCTATGAGAGGTCTCTTGGGCATGCAAGAGATTTTTTCCTCAAGAGAAACAAGCTCAAGACCCAATTCTGTGTACCATGACCTCATTGGGGACATGCATTAAGAACGACAAGGAGCAAACCGCTCTGATACCACTAATCCTGATTTTATGAGAAGAACGAAATGGATATAGATTATTAAAAATATGTATAACACAAAATAATAGAGATATAGTAAAATTGGTTTCTATTCAATAAGGAAATAAGTTGAAACTGTAAAATGCAGTGGAAAACAAGCTTGCTAGAATGGTGGTGGCTTATCTCTGAGAAGAGATGTGATGGCTGCGCTCATTCTCAAGAAGATGATTACAATGAGGCTCTGAATGCATTTTTACAATATTCATGAATTCCAAAACCCTAGACATCCAAAAAACTAACCATAGGAGATGAAGTGCCAAAAGTCATGTGGGCCCCATTGGGGTAAGCTAGTACATCAACTTACTGGGGTCATAACTTTTGCATACGATCTTTGTTTTAGGCACACGCTAGCTTATTGGAAAGGTCTATCCAAGGAATACACATGATGAGGATTAAACTTTTCTACAATTTGACTGTAGCGAGCCCTAAAAATGTTGTTTAGGGCCTCAAAATGGCCTCGGAAATCAAGGACCCCAAAACTAAGAAAAAACTACCAAACTGGAAAACTGCCAAAATGAACCAGTTGGATTGGTGGTAGGCCACCGAAATCCATTTGGATCACCCACCAAACTAGTACCTCACTGGATTTAATTTCTCAAACCCAGAACTGTCCTCTGACCCGGAAATGAATTACCAGTTAGGCTAGTAGCTGGAAGAGTCCTCCTCAAGAGTTAATGAGGAGATGGGCCAGAGTACCCATCTGCAAGACTTCTAGACCTGACCATGAGCTGGGGATTTGGACCCACACAACCTTGATAAGGAAGTCAAGAAAATAGATAATTCTTGGGCGGAGGCAGATCTGCGAGAAAGCAGAGCCGAAAGACCAATCTCAAGAAGAGAAACGAGTGCTTGCAGCTCTCTGGTTCGAGAGAGAANCAAATGACACAACAACCTGTCCTAAAGATGGGAATAGAAACCACTGAGTTTGCACCCAACATTTGGTAAGTGTTGGAGAAGTCAGGGTTCATCTCATATAGGTGGGGCCATCCATGGGTCTCGTAGCCGCAAGAGTATAGCACTGTGGTGAGTTTCGCAACTGGAGGTCACTGAGTAAATCAAAAACTCAATTGATACTTCCTTTTTTATACTTGATGTTGAGGTGGAGCTGTTGCAAGTATGTGGACCACTTCTGATGGCGGTCATTTGCAATTTTCCTTGGGTCTGCATATATTGTAGTGGCTTATGATCAGTGTGGATGATTGTCTCCTTCCCAAGAATGTAATGTCTCCATGGGCGGTAGGCTTGTAAAATGGAGTACATTTCTTTGTCATAAGTAGGGCACTTACATACATCATCTGATAGTGTCTCACTATGATATGCCAGGGGGTGGCCATGTTGAGTGAGAACGATGCCCACAACATAGTCTGAAGTATCTGTCTCAATCTCAAAGGGTTGTTGCAGGTCTAGTAATGAAAGTATTGGGGATGAGCACAAGAATTTCTTTAAATCATCGAAGTCTTGTTGTTGGGACAGGACCCACACAATTTTTTCCTTACCACCACCCCTAGTTAGTTGGCTGAGGACCCATTCGATATGACAGAATCCCAACACAAACCTGCGATAGAAATTGGTGAGGCCCAAGAATATTTGAAGCTCAATGAGTGTGGTTGGGGCTAGCCAATCACAAATGACTTGTATCTTGTATGGATCCACATGCACACCATGTTGATCAACGATGTATCCTAAGTAATGGAACATTTCCATGCCGAAGGAGCATTTTTCCAAGTTTGCATATAGTTGGTGTTGTCGCAGGGTGTGCAGAACCTGTTGAATATGTTGTAAGTGTTCCTCCCAAGTCTTGTTGTAGATGAGGATGTCATCGAGATACACCACTACAAAAATATTGGTGAAAGGTCATAGTATATCATCCATCATCCTCATGAAAGTTGTTGGGGCATTTGTCAAGCCAAAGGGCATGACAAGCCATTCAAAAAGACCTTATTTTGACTTGGAGGCATTCTTCCATACAACTGTCTTTTCTATTGGGACATGGTGGTAGCTAGACTTCAGATCAATCTTACTAAAGTATTTGGCCCCCGTGAGATGATCAAGGAGGTCATTGATTTAGGGAATCAGGTACCGGGTCCGGACTATGATTTTAGTCAGGGCCCGGTAATCAATGCAAAATCACCAAGTCCCATCTTTCTTCTGCACCAACATGATTGAGCTTCCACAAGGCGATGATATGGGACAGATGTGTCCCTTGTGGATTAGTTCTTGGATATGCCTCTTGATCTCCTCATTTTCTAACATAGAGCGGCGATATACTGGCCCATTGGGTAGAGATGCATTGGGGGTTAGATTGATGGGATGCTTGACCTGGCAATGCAGACGTACCCCATTAGGTGAGGAGAATATATCTTAGTATTATTCCACAACCTTATCCACTTGCTTCTGTTGTGTAGAGAGATCGCCCACTGAGGCCCTAGATGTGGCTGTGATCTTTCGCTCACTCTGAGAGAGAATCATGAAGAAGACAAATTTCTCGGTCTGATAGATGAACTTCCTGCATTGCTTGGTAGATATCAAGGAAATAACACTAGGTGGTACTGCCTCGGGTATCCTGTACAATTTCATGTTCAAAGTAATAATAACACTACAAGGCCTAGACTCCTATACAACATGATGTTTCCATAAATACAATTGGCCCAAAACAACATTACAAACTTTGAGAGRAGCAACATCACACAATACCTCGTCTTTGAAGGGATTGATGTCGTATGGAAGTCGACATTGTTGGCTGACGTGGAGATCACTTCCTTAGCAGATCCATCCAATGGTGTAGAGATGCGGGTGTAGCGTAGTCAGAAAGGCCAATCGCTTGATGACCTTTGCTGAGATGAAGTTCTTCTATCTACCACTATCAACGATGAAGTGCAGTGGGGTGCCTTTTACCCACATCTGTGAATGGAAAAGTCACTTGCCTTCTTTTGGCTCGTCTGGTTCACCAGGTTGGAGCTTGGTGGTAGAAATAGTGACACTGGATTCTGCGTTAATGATTTTTCTTCCCCTTTCTGGTTTTGACTCAGAGATAGAATTTGCATATGATTCAGAGGATTTCACTTTGGCCACCAGCGACTTCTTTGAGCGACAATCAACAATGTTATGCCAAGGGCTCTTATAGAAGTCGCACCACTTCCCGTTATCTTTCTTTGTCTTTCTGATGTCCTTATTTTCTTGTGGCTTGGACTGGTTGTCTTGATACTATCCATCTTTTCTCTGTCCTTTGTTCTACGGGTTGGGGCTACCCTTTCCTGGCTTTTTCTGTGGTGGGTTCCCAAGCTCAAAGTGTCACATCTTTTTTTTGAGATTTTGCTTGATTTTGACAGCATATTGATTGGTCGTGCCCAAGGACAAGATGTCCAGAAATTCCATTTCGGTCTGGATGTATCTATGCAGAGAACTGTGACACTTAAGCACCAAATTTCTCCCTGAACACCCAATACCTAACTTGGTGTGCAAGGTATGGAAGATATTTGTGAACTCTGGCACTGCTTGGTCTGTTTCTTGCTGCAGTATGGTCCATTTTGTGTACAAGCCATCATAACTACTGACAGGGTAGTATTGTGCCTTAATAGCATCCATGAAGGATTCCTAGGTGGTCGCGACTATAAATAATGAGGTTTCCTCTGTTTCCTTTTACTCACAGAAAGTTTCCCACCAATCTTTGACATGGAAACGACTTTGAGGAGTGAAAAAGTAATATTTCTCTATTCGAAAAGTTATGGACAAAAAAATACCCTTCTAGTAGATTCATTATTTTTCTACAACATCTGTGTCTATCTGACCTTCAAATATATGGATATCAAAGTCAATTTGTACCTTGAAGGGGGTGCCACCTCCTCTCGAGGAAGATGCATCATCTGTCGGTAACAGTTGAAGAATTTGCGCAAAACTCTCCATCATCTCGTTCCTTTATTGCGCAAGGGCTTCCTTAAGCAACATTTTGAAAGGATCTCATGTCCCATTGTATTTATTTTCTTTCGCTATGAGAGGTCTTTTGGGCATGCAAGAGCTTTTGTCCTCAAGAGAAACAAGCTCAAGACCCAATTCTTTGTACCATGACCTCATTAGGGACATGCATTAAGAACGACAAGGAGCAAACCGCTCTGATACCACTAATACTGATTTTATGAGAAGAACGAAATGGATATAGATTATTAAAAATATGTATAACACAAAATAATAGAGATACAGTAAAATTGGTTTCTATTCAATAAGGAAATAAGTTGAAACTGTAAAATGCAGTGGAAAACAAGCTTGCTAGAATGGTGGYGGCTTATCTCTGAGAAGAGATGTGATGGCTGCGCTCATTCTCAAGAAGATGATTACAATGAGGCTCTGAATGCATTTTTACAATATTCATGAATTCCAAAACCCTAGACATCCAAAAAACTAACCATAGGAGATGAAGTGCCAAAAGTCATGTGGGCCCCATTGGGGTAAGCTAGTACATCAACTTACTGGGGTCATAACTTTTGCATACGATCTTTGTTTTAGGCACACGCTAGCTTATTGGAAAGGTCTATCCAAGGAATACACATGATGAGGATTAAACTTTTCTACAATTTGACTGTAGCGAGCCCTAAAAATGTTGTTTAGGGCCTCAAAATGGCCTCGGAAATCAAGGACCCCAAAACTAAGAAAAAACTACCAAACTGGAAAACTGCCAAAATGAACCAGTTGGATTGGTGGTAGGCCACCGAAATCCATTTGGATCACCCACCAAACTAGTACCTCACTGGATTTAATTTCTCAAACCCAGAACTGTCCTCTGACCCGGAAATGAATTACCAGTTAGGCTAGTAGCTGGAAGAGTCCTCCTCAAGAGTTAATGAGGAGATGGGCCAGAGTACCCATCTGCAAGACTTCTAGACCTGACCATGAGCTGGGGATTTGGACCCACACAACCTTGATAAGGAAGTCAAGAAAATAGATAATTCTTGGGCGGAGGCAGATCTGCGAGAAAGCAGAGCCGAAAGACCAATCTCAAGAAGAGAAACGAGTGCTTGCAGCTCTCTGGTTCGAGAGAGAA
>JZKD02S0298923.1:8754-19972 GCA_000966675.3 Picea glauca | reverse complement strand
GTTCTAAATGACCTGTTGTCCATTTATTACAGGATAAATTATCCATTAACCAACTGACTTGTCTCTCGCACCCAATGGATACCCATTTACTCAAAACTACCCTCACCACTTCATTCCTTCACCATTTACCCACTCATCGTACCAGAGAATTTACCCCGTTTTCCTCTTTGTTACAGTCAGTCACCCCCATCTATAGTCATCCCCGCTAATGTTATTTTATTTGCAGGTATTGTTACAGTAATGGATCCAAAGTCAAAATGAACATAAGGAGAGGAGAATTTGTTTCTTCCGCCTCCTGTCGACCTCGACAGGATTCCACTAGCCGACAAAGACTACTTAATCACAGACACTAAGTGCAATTTTGACTTCGCAGACCTTCAATCATGGCTTAAAGAAGTCTTCCTGGACCAGAGTGACAAAATTGGACTTTGGGAGTCCAACCTACCCATGTATCTCTTCCCCCAGATTCACCATTTCCCAGAGTTCTCCCTCAAGTGCCAAGCCCACTATATCCCCGAGCAAAGAGCCATCATATCCTCGTCCGGGGAAGTTATTTTCCTCATCACGCCAGAAACCATCGACCAAATGATGCAAATATCCCGAGCCAACTCCTCCTCGCCTTTTAACCTCGATATCATCACTAAATTATACCAGAAGCTATCATTTCCTCAAAGAGCTCAATTTTTTAATCTTTTCCTTCCACAATCCGCTCAACTCCCCACTACAAATCCCCCTTACCCTTCGTCCATGTTCTCAACAAAAGGAAACCAGGTTATCACATCGCTATGTGCCTTGTTGGGTTATTATTCAGATCAATGGGTAGATGAACCCATTCTGGGATTTTTGTCTATTTTCTCCACCGATGAGAAGCCCATGACACAGTTCGATTTCATCATGTTCCTGGTGGACAATATTCACGAGAAATTCACCAATTTCACCATAGAAGGCATGCTCCAGTATTCTTCAATATTGGCATACCTGTTCGTTTTCTTCCAAGCAGACAAATTTTCTTTTTCTATGTAGAAGATGGACGGAGATGGAAGACCTCAGGTAGTAACCGCATGGACTTCCCTACTCAGACATAAGTCCACAGAATTCAGCTTCAAGCAGTTCATCGAACAGTTCTACCACCCAGAGGTGAGTATTCTTAGCGACAGACCCGAACCCAGGATTAATGACGAAGTTCATAGGATCCTACATCTCTCAGATCATACAAAGATTGGTGATTGGTACCTGTACAAAAATCACATTGAGATCAAAGTCTATGGGTGTGAGTTGGCCCCATATAAACTGGCCAAATACTTACCTGTCAGAATTTTTGTCTTGGAATACATAAGGAAAATGATAAACTCAGATGATATTCATTTTGTGTCTTTAAAGAAGAAGCAACAACTTAGAATCAAAGGGTAGATTGGGTCTTTCATCTGCAATAGTCAAGGCACCTGGGAGGAAGCAGATAGGTTGCTAAAGGAAATGAAATTCTTTGTGATTTTCACATGGCACTATGATCCGTGCGGGATTATTTTAGAGATGAGGATAAAAAACAAGAATATCCCGTATGTCCACGTATCTAGGCCTGAGGTAGAAAAATTTGCAAACCAGACAGGATGGGAACCAAATACTTTGGTTGAAACATAACAACAGGACCTCCTGGTCATCGTATCATAGAAAAACACACCACAAGATCCAAAGGAGAAAAGGCCTAGGAAGGATCTGTCACCTCCTGTCACTGAGGTATCATTAGAAGAATTCTGATTGCATACCAAGAGGCCAAAAACCAATCCGGCTCCTGACCCATATGGAGAAAAGGAAATTCCATCCACTACAGTGACAGAGCTTGATCGGTCACTGCTTAGTACAGGCAACAAGAATATTAGAACCACAGTGTTACCAAAGAATCCTACAGATACTCCACCAATCAACCAACCATGCAAGACAGGACCAAAGATGAGTATTTTTGAGAAATACGATCTGATCAAGAAAAAGAATCAGACTTTGACTAGTAGCACCTACGCCCAATTCTGGAAGCAGACGTCAACTGCACAACACAGGATGCTATCGAAATTTGACACTGAGAAGGGAAGAATGCACATTACATTCCTCCAAGCACAGGTGCCAGAACCAAAGGTAATCACCGACTCTAAAAGGGCAACCTTTGAATTCTAGACCAAGGACATGCATCCATCCGATCAAATGGATCTGCACAGGAAAACTGGAGAAATGGTTTTCTCCATGATGGCACATGCTTCCACTACTGCCTCCAGGTTACAAATGTCTCTGAACAACGTCCAGACACAGTTGAATTTGGAGAAAATATCATCCTTTTCCAAGGATAACAGGATCAAGACGTTGGAGGAACTGGTCCTCAAGATCGGGTACGACCCCTCGAATGTGAAAGCAGTCGAGGAGATGATCAAGAAGAAAAATTCCACCATAGCATCGTTGAGGAAACAATTGAAGCTGCCACCAACAGTAGACTCGCAGGCAAAGGAAATAGCAGAGACAAAAGGAGAAAAAGATGAGATGCTTAAGTTAATCATGGAGCAGAATGCAAAACTGAAGGAAATGGAAGCTGAGATGGAGAAGCTAGTGAAAGAGAAAGAATAGTTGAAACCCATGGAAGTCATTCCACTTAGTGTAGTTCCACTCTCAGGAGTGAGCACAACATCACTAGCGGAATTCCCATCGGTGAATCCACTGACGTCTCTGGAAAAGACGGTTGAATTGGCCAAATCTATGGAAGAGATGAATCTGCAGGAGATAGAGATTATCAGGCTCAAAAAGGAGATTGAGAACCTTCAGGAACTCAAATCTTCTTATCAAACCAGCTATTCCAAGGAAAAACAAGTGTCAGACCAACTCAAACAAGAGTTGCAGCAACTTTAGAAGCAAACAGTGGCAGGCAAAACATTGGCCGAAGTCAAAGAAAGTGTCTGGAAAGACATCACTAAGTCTATGAATGAAATATGGCCAATGATACAGATTATGTTTGAGCAAAATGAATTGGTGCAGAGAAGTAAACAAGCCATTGAGAAGATTAGATCAGAACTGGGAGAGATGCCCACACAGGCTAATGAAATCATCAAATTCTTGAATTCTAAAACCAGAGAGGAGTTGGAAGAGCTGAGAATTGAGGATAGAAAAGAGACCATCCTTGAGGTCAAGAGAGTCTTGACCAAGAGAGGACTGATGCTTCAGCTGGAAGAAAAGGTTAAGGCTATGGACCTTGGGGTACAAAGGTTTTTTAGCAAGGTCGAGGCTCTACAGAAGAAAGGTCTTCTTGGTTTGAAGGTGATAAACAACAAACTGATGACACTCCCAGATTACAAAAAGAGACTAGCTGAGGTGGCTAAGGATAGTTCGAAATTTTCAAGAATTCAAGGCAGCATCAGTGGCAAGGCATTCCTAGATTCACTTCAGTTGGACATCAGCATACAACATGAGATTCGATACATCTTCATCACCAAGCCTACTTTTTCCAAGTACACAGAGATGGATGAAGTATACCGAAGGTTACTCAAAGTCAACGTTCCCAATCATCTCCGATGGGAAGAGCTTTGTGACCTGATTGAGTAGTCGGTGAGCTGTCCCAGCCTAGTCAATGATCCATTCAGACGAGTTCATGCAGAGGCCTCACCAACGGTTCACCCAGAAAACAACATGCAGTTGCAACACATCATCAAACAGTTTCCTAGAGTTTTGTAATTTGTTAAGTTAGTTAGGCTAAAAATAGATTTACCACGTCCTGATCTTTAATGACATGATCGTTTGTAATTTTGGTGATAAATACTTCAGTTTTCAAAGTATTGGGGGTTGATCTTTATGCCCTGCGAGCTATCAGACTGTAATATTTTTCAAGAGATCTTCCATTAATACAAAGAGGCATTTTTACAAGATTCTTGCGTGTATTCACTGGTGATGTTTTCCTTTCCGAGTTAAACGTTATTCTTTCTTAGTTATCACACTGTTTATTAAATATAATCTTTGAAAGTAACGAACGTTGCAGGATTTATCTTTGTATACCCTGTTTCTGACTTTAAAATATTTTAGTGTTTCATCTTCTGATTTTACGATAAAGAAATTCTTAACTGCTTCTTTGTTGTAATTGACATTCTCACCTTTTTATGCTATTCCTCATTTATGCTGCTAAAAGAATCCAGTGATTACATTATCTCGCCATGTGAAAGGTTTATTTGTTTTCTAGTTTAGATTTTATTCTCATGATACAGACCCCATATCCCAATGGATGTGTAAACTCTCTCAGCCAACCCAACGAAAACTACAACAAACAAAACCAACATATTTTATTTACCTAGCCTAATATTTTAAATTAGAAACATATATAAATCCTACAGAGAGATCCCTCTCTGAAGCTGGTAGGGATAGATCCCAGCTTCGAAGTGGTTGGATAAAGTTACCTCCCGTAGATTTCTTCTTTTCTGACAACCTCTAGGAAATTTACAAAGCATTAACATAGTGGCGACTCCACTGGGGACAAGAACTGAACACATTTTTAACGTCACATCTTCTTTTCCCTAGAAGAAAATTTTGCTTCTGAAATATTGCAAATTTGAGAAAGAAGTAATGTTTAGAGGTTGTTGAAAACTTGCACATATTATTTTCAGACTCGTAAAACTAAAAGGTATATATATAAAAATAAAAAAGAAATCTGGCTCCCAAAAGAGCTTATACTTGATCTCACCCAGACCCACAACCTGAGATAGCAACAAATAATCCAGAACAGTTGCTCAGGAAAAAGACCATTTCTGAAGGTTTAGTAAGACATAATCCCCTTCAAAAGTCCCTTTCTCTTCCAGAGGAGATTGTTTCCATTCAGGATCTCGACTTTGACATCTCTTTCAAACAAATCATGTTCAGAACAAAATCTTATAGCTTTGTCGCTGAAACCATCCTAGACCCAACCATCTTGCAACCTCGGACTCCTGAAGTTCTATCTCCCACTGCTAAACCTCAAACCACTCACTCTGTTCCAGCTAGTCCCTCCTCATCCTCATCTTCTGTCACCACCCCACCTAGCATCCAGGTTATTGTCCTGCCCCCTCCACCTATCATGGCAGCCAAATATGCTCCTTTGGTGTTGGCTGCACCTCTCCATGCTATGCCCTAGAATTATCAAACGAGACTTCCATAGTTCTATGGAACAGGACCTTTGAGTGCCCAACAACATGTTGATAAAATGAATAATTATTTTGACCTGCAGGAAGTAGATGAGGCTGACGTTCAAATGAGATTGTTTGCCCAAAGTTTGACGTGGGACATTAAGAAATGGTATAAAGGTTTGCGTGCTGCCTCAGTCCTTGACCTTACCACATTTCAAAGAAGTTTTCTAGACAGATGGGAGGTAAATAAAAACCCTCTCCAAATATTGTCAGAATACGAAAACATCAGAAGAAATCAAGGTCAGACAGTACAAGATTACTGCACCCATTTCAATAACCTGTACAATGCAATTTTAGCCAATATTAAACCTCCACAAGGTTTGGCATTGATAAAATTCCCCGATGGTTTTGACGCCGATATGTCGTATCAATTAAGGGAAAGAAACTTGACCACCCTGGAGGACATGTAGAAAAGTGCAATAAGTGTGGAGGCCAACTTGTTGGTAAAAAGGGCACGACAGAGGACAGAGAGGAGAGTCACAATTAAAGAGGAACCTTCCACATCAACCTCCGATTCCAAATTGGATTTCTTGGACAGAGAAATGGAAAGAATGATGGAGAGACTTACTGTATCCAAAATAAATCCTCCTAGAGAAAACCCACCAGCTCCTCAAGTTCAGAATCCTAACTTCAGAAGAAACCCTCCTCAAATTAGGCAGAGAGATCCTAGGGATCAAAGGGAACAAAGAGGTCCTGATCAACAAATTAGACCTCCCCTACAAGAAAATTATGCTGATGAAGGAGAGGAAGTAATTGAAGAACTGGAGGATACTCACATAAACCTCATGGGCATTCACGGTAACGAAGCTATTTTCCTTACCGAGGAATATCAAGAACTTTTTATTCTCAATCAAACAAAAGTAAGTGAAGAAGCCAAAGATGCCGAACAACAGGCATTTGAAAATGCTATTTTGGAGGTACATCGACAGTACAATCTATAAAGTAAAAAGACAGATGAAAGTTCTCCAAAAAAGGTGACCGAAACGAAGAAGACAGTCGAAACCCAAAAATCCCCTGAGCCTTCTACCGAGAAGAGCCCTGAGAAAGGTAACACTGAAGTTCCAACAAAAATAAACCTTACTATTTTGAAAAGATCATCGCAGACTGAGGTTTCATCAACTAACCCACCAAATACTTCTGGCCAGAAGATTGCGGTGGACAAATCAGAATTGCTGAGCCAAAGTAGACCACCTACACCTTTCATCCTCGAAGGGGAATTAGCCAAAGTAAAAATTCCCATTTCCCTTTCTGAGTTGATGAGCAAAGACACCTACGGTTCACAGGTGATTAAAGAACTGACCATTGAACCTAATATAGGCACGAAGGCCTTAATTGTTGGATCAACGAATCATTCGGATACTGTGAACCTTACAGATGATCAACTTGAACTCCTTTTCGGACCTGAAGTGGATGGTCAGATGGACAATGCCGTTGTCTCTCCTTTTTACATCAACATTAATATACACGACCTGATTCTGCATAATGCTATGTTAGATTCGGGTGCTTCCCATAATCTGATGCCTAAAGAAGTGATGGAAAAACTGGGACTTGAGGTTACCTGACCTTACAAGGACTTACACTCTTTTGACTCCAATAAGGTTATATGTATCGGTTTGATCAAGGATCTATGTATCACCCTGGTTCAGATTCCCGTAAAAAGCATGGTCATGGATGTTGTGGTTGCAGACATTCCCTCGAAGTATGGTATGTTGTTTTCCCGGTCTTGGGGAGCCAAGTTGAAAGGTACTTTGCAGTTGGATATGTCGTATGCCACTGTCCCAGTTTTTAGGCAATAAAGAAGGCTATACAAAGAAACATTGATGAAATACATGGTTAGTATCCAAGAAAAACCACATAACTATCCTCTGTACTCTGCACATTCTGACCTAGACTCTTTTATCCTATACAACGATGGCGATACAGGAGAACAAATCATCCAGCTGGAAGAAGACACGTCTGATCCGAACGAAGGCCAAGAAATCATTGAGGCAGAAAGAGAGAAAAATGTGATAACTAAAGAATTGCCAGTGGATTTATGGAGCATGGATTTTGAGGGAGATGTAAGTAAAGAAGGAGTGGGAGTAGGACTCTGGTTGCACAATTACATTTCCAAGTATTTGGAAAACCATTCTTACAAATTAAACTTTCAATGCACTAACAATATTTCCGAGTATGAAGCCTTGATACTCGATCTGAAACTTCTAAAGAAGGTTGGTGCCAAACAAATTACGGTAAGAGGTGATTCTGAGTTAATAATCAAGCAAATGAAAGGTGAGTACGCAACAAAACATCCTCGTCTTAGAGCTTATAGGAATGTTGTTCTGGATGCCCTTAAATGTTTCACTGAAGTTGATTTGCAGGTGATGCCTAGGGGACAAAATATTTTGGCAAACGGGTTAGCTACGTCAGCAGCCACATGCAAGATACCTTTTCATTCCACTCGGCCATACACGGTGGAGGTGAAGTGTGGACCAACTATTCGAAACAACATTAGATACTAGCAGGTATTTGGTAATGATGATCAAATTGAAGATTTTTTGCAATGTAAAAATGATTTCGAGTGTACAAACATAGACTTAGAAAGTGAAGATGAAAATGTAAAAAAGACCTGATTTTGGAAATGATAGTGTAAATAAGATAGATTCGGTAGAGTTAGGTGATGATGAGATAGAATCTAATGTTTTGCATCTGAAAAGTAATGTTTTAACTAGGGGTTTGGTTCCTTTAGAGGACTTGTTTGATTTTAATGATGTAGCTAAAAAACCAAAAATTGAAGCCAGTGGTCAAGAAGTAGAAGATTGTAATATAGGGTCAGAAGAGAAACCCAGGATGGTGAAACTTTCCAAATCATTACCCCCTGACCAGAAACTCAAATACATTGAGATTTTCAAGGAATATTCAGACGTATTTGCCTGGGGTTACGAGGACTTGAAAGCTTATGACACCAGCATCATATAACATAGAATTCCAATAAAAGAAGATCAAAAACCTTTCAGACAGAAACTTAGGAGAATCAATCCCAAGATAGTTCCCTTGATAGAAAAAGAAATCAAAAAAATGTACGATGCTAAAATCATATTCCCATTACAGTTTTCCAAATGGGTTTCAAATTTGGTCCCAATGCGAAAGAAATACAGAGAAATCAGGCTTTGCATCAATTTCCGAAATCTGAATAAGGTCTCTCTAAAGGACAATTACCCATTTCCAAAGATGGAACACATATTACAAAAGGTAGTCGGATCCATTCAAATCTATTTACTGGATGGGTTCTCGGGTTATAATCAGGTCCTCGTTCACCCAGAAGACCAAGACAAAACAACTTTCACAACACTGCGGGGTACTTTCATGTATGTGAAAATGCCTCTCGGGTTGATGAACGTTGGGGACAATTTCCATAGAGCAATGGACATCGCTTTTGTGGAAGAACTCGACAAATTTATTGTCATCTATCTGGATGACGTAACTATGTTTTCCCAATCTGATGACGAGCACTTACGACATCTCAGATGAGTTTTTGAGAAATGCAGGAAATTTGGGATTTCTTTAAATCCTAAAAAGAGCCTTTTTGGATTAGAGGAAGGTAAATTGATAGGGCACATAATCTCTAAGGACGGAATTAAAATAGACCCCAACAGAATCGAGGCCATTCAGAAATTAGAACACCTAAGAAACATCAAAGAGTTACAGTCTTTTCTTGGAAAAATAAACTTTCTGCGAAGATTCATACCCAACCTAGCTGAGCTTCTCATAAACATAAAAAACATGTTAAAAAAGGACAAAAAAATAAAATGGGCCACCGAGTCCAGATAGTCTTTTGAACAAGTCAAACGCACACTCATGCAGGCTCCAGTCTTGATCAGTCCTGACTTCACCAAAGATTTCTATCTTTTTTCTTTCGCCTCTGAACATACCATTGCAGCAGTATTACTACAGAAAAATAGCAAAGGGTATGAACAACCCATAGCCTTTTTCAGTAAAGCGTTAAGAGATGCTGCTTTGAATTATAAAATAATGGAGAAACAAGCTTTTGTCTTGGTGAAAGCCATTAAAGATTTCAGAGTATACATTCTCCATTCCCACACCATTGCATATGTTCCGAATGCGGTAGTAAAAGACATTTTAACCTAGGACAATCCGGACGGCCGGAGAGGAAAATGGATTGCTATCATTCTAGAGTATGACATAGAGATTAAGCCTACTAAACTGATTAAAGGTCAAGGTCTAGCAAAGTTAATGGCTGAATCAAATTTCCATGCTCTTGACATTAATTTCTTAGCTGCAGCAGATGAACAGGGTGAGTAGGCGACTCCAAGCATGAGAGAGGTATTTCTCAACTCTCCATGGTACGTAGACCTGATATTTGTTTTGCATAATTTACAAGCTCCCCCTGGTCTGACCAAAACTAAAGCTAGGTTTTTGAAATTGAAAGCATCAAAATTTTGCATTCTAGAAGGCAATCTGTATTGGAAAGATCCTGGAGGTATTTTGTTAAATTGTTTATTGAAGGATGAAGATGACAGAGTGTTGCAGGATTTTCATGTAGGAGACTGTGGTGGTCATCTGAACTAGAAGGCCATAGCCAAAAAAACCCTCAGAGATGGATTCTATTGGCCAACTCTATTCGCTGATGTGCATCATAAAGTGACTTCGTGTCATCAATGTCAGCTGGTCGAAGGCAAAAGGAAACTTCTTCCCCTACCCCTGAAACCAATCTCTATTGAGGCCCCTTTCCAGCAATGGGGATTAGACTTCATCAGAGAAATACATCCTCCTTCTTCGGGCTAGCATAGGTGGATTCTTACTGCCACAGATTATTTTACAAAATGGATCGAAGCAGTACCAAGCAGGCAAGCCACTGATTCTGTCATTATTAAATTTCTTGAAAATAATAACTTGTCCTGTTTTGGATGTCCTAGAAAGATTATAACTGACAATGCAGCTGCTTTTTGATCTAAGAAACTCATAGATTTCTGCAACCAATATCATATTGGTTTAGGACATTCCACAACTTACTACCCTCAGGGAAATGGGCTGGCAGAATCATCAAATAAAATCCTGGTAAACATTATCAAGAAAACTTTGCAACAAAACAAAAAGTCGTGGCATAACAAGTTGGTCTTCGCACTATGGGATGACAAACTGACCACCAAAAGGTCAATTAGTATGTCACCATATCAGCTGGTCTACGACACATAAGCAGTCTTTCCCACTTCCTTAGAAGTCCCTGTCATGAAATTGCTGCAAGACATGCAAGCGGAGCCAAATGACTCCCAAAGAAGGATCAACCAGATGATCCACTTGCAACAGTCCAGGGAAGAAGTATACAACAAGACTCAGGTAGTCCAAGAAAGCATTAAGAATATTTTTGACAAAAGAACCAAGGAAGATGATTTTGAGCTAGGAGATTTGGTGCTGAGATGGGATTCCCGAAATGAAGACAAGGGAAATCATGGAAAATTCGATAGTCTGTGGAAGGGACCATACATGATTCAAGCATTCAGAGGAAATAACACTTTCTTTCTAAACAACAGTGATGGGACAGATCTGCCAAGAGGAATTGTAAATGGCAGAATGCTAAAGCATTATTCACCGTCTCAGTAGAGACCTGAAGTCACACTTTCCATTGTAAAAACCATTTTTTATTTTGCTTGCGAGTTTCTGAGTGAATAACTTTGGTCAGATGGTTGAAGCCTGAAGAGAAGGCCCTAAACCGCTGACCACTGTTGTCCATTTTTCGAAAATAAAACCAATCAAGCAACAAAGGCGACTATGGAGGAAGTTTTAGAACACCAGGAATCAAGATTCTTGGCACTTCACAAGGAGAATGCCATCCCCAGGTGGAGCTGATGTTATCACCCTATAATTTATAGGATCAACTGGTGACTGAAATGTTATCTCTTTAGTGTTTTTTGTTTTTCAAATGATTTTTCATTCTGAAAATAATTTGAAAAAAGAAAAAAAAAAGAAAAAGAAAAGAAAAAAAGAAAAAAGAAAAGAAAAAGAAAAGAAAAGAAAAAGAAAAAGAAAGAATAAAAGAG
>JZKD02S0298911.1:303136-318384 GCA_000966675.3 Picea glauca | reverse complement strand
TGTAGCTTTTCTCCTCAATTTCTGAACCAGAAATTCGTACAATTGTATGACAATTAATGTTGTACGGACTGTCACAAAATTCGTGCCAAATCTCTGCTAAGACTCAATTTCTGTGCCACTGAATGTTATTCGGCAGCCTTGGAATGCATGCCAATACTCCCAGAAATTGCAGCTGCTGTCTCTTTTCTTCAGCTTAACGTCTCTCTTGCTCTCTCTTCTTCTCTCAACAAGAATGTTGTTGCTTACCCAAGAATGGGTGTGCCCTCTTGCCCAAGTCGACCTCATGAGGGAAGGTGAGGGGTTTTCTAACCTAACGGTTGAGATTAGATTAGATGGGTGGCTGAGATTTGGTGTCTCTTCACTCACCCTCACTTTAATCATAAAGTCATCTTTGAATTTGCATCTCACAAATTAAATGACTAGGACCCACATTCGGCAATTTCTCCCCTTAGGCGCCTAGGGAAGAGAAACACTTGCCTTGGTACTTCATTTTAATTAAAATTTTAACATTTGCTTATGTTACAAAAGTAAGCTACAACCATCTATTTCATCACTAAAAGCACCTAAAATAAATTTGAAAATTTGATTAATACACTGCCTAATGAGCTTCTGACAAATGCTATTACTTTGTTATTATTCAGTAATTATTCTTAGTCATTGTGAATCCATTTTAAGGCACTTATTATGAAGATATTATCTTATGAACATTGTTGTTATAAAAATATGTTTTCTTAATCATATATCAACTATTTCTTTTATTGATAAATTCCATGGTTTTATGAAGTAATAACAACAAATTGTGCTTGCAAAATACATATTTTCGTGTTTCTTTGTTCTGGGAAGGTACATATGAATACCTCATTACTTCATTTGTTAAAACCTTGGGACTTTTTGATGAGGGTGACTTGTGAGAAGGGATATGTTTATAGATACTTTAACCTTTTCCTTCTCAAACCCCCAGGTCATGGGGGACGTCTCCCCTGGGCCATCAACCCTAAATAGAAAGAGGTATCATGTTGAGGTGAGAGTGATAAGATAACCTCATGTTATGCCAATTTTCCTTTCCTTAACCTTTTCCTTTGGAATAAATACAAATTGAGTGATAACAAGTATAATAATCCCTTTTGGATTAAGTTCCCTAGCTTAGCCCCTTAACCTTAAGGTTTAGCCCGCCTTTCCCTAACTGGTGGATTTTAGTCCACCATACTCTTTCAATTTTTTGGTATACATGCAATGGTGTGTTTTTCATTGAAAATTTGCATGTGAATACATTTATGTTTACATTAGAGACATACATTCTTTTCTGCATCCCGACTCACTAGCCTAAGTACAATTGAATTTACATTTGCATTTGCGATTCATCCTAGGGGTGTTACCAATGGATCCATACCTATACTTAGAAAATGTAAAATTTCCAAGAAGTAACCATCCGCCATCTTTATTTCAAAGACTTTCTCATATGGTAATATTTCAACTAAATTTCCTACATATTCTCTTGACAATATACATGATCTGGTCATGTATTCAACTTCCCTGGTTTCACTACAACCTCAAGGTCATATTCTTGAAACAGTAATAGCCACCTGCATATTCTCACTCCAACATTGGCTTGTTGACTAATATTTTAATGCAAAATGGTCTATATACATCTTAAAGTGAGACCCCAATAGGTAATTCTTGAATTTATGTAGGGCATAGGCCATTGCCAATCCTTGTTGTTCTGTGGTCGTATAGTTCTTCTCTTCTATAGACAACTTCCATCTTGCAAAATAAATTGGGTGATCTATGTCTCCCTCCCCAGGTTGATATAGTAATGCACCCAACTCTATGGATTATGCATCCACATGTACATGTAACTCCTTGTTCCAATATGGAAAACTTAAATTCGGTGCGGTCACAAGTTTTTGTTTCAAGGTGTCCAACCCCTTATGAAAGTCGTCATTCCATTGAAACTTCACTTCCTTATTTAAAAAAATTTCCATTGGTGTTGTGATATGTGCATATCCTTTGATAAATTTCTTGTAATAACCTATATGACTCAATGTTTCCCTCAACTGTCTGACTGATGTAGGGGTTTCCAACTCCATAATTACTTTGATCTTTTCTGGATCTACTAATAGTCCATGTTTTCATATTACATGTCCCAAAAAAATTCCAAACAATGTGTAAAATATAGACTTATTCAAGTTCAATGAAATATGACACTATTTTCACGAATCCAACATGATCCTAAGGGATTCTATATGATCTTTCAGTAGAATGAACATCGTACAATCAACCAAGTATACTTCTAGGAAGTTATGCATGAACTCCTTGAATGTTGCGGCCATTACTGTGGAAAACACTGCAGGGGAATTCTTCAATTCGAATGGCATAACTGTATACTGATAACTCCACCATTCCTTCACAAAAGTGGTCTTGTGTTGATCCTCCTAGGAAATTATTATCTTATGGTACCTCGTGAATCCATCTATGAAAGAATAAGTTTCTTGGCCTCCTACTTTCTCCAATACCTCAGCCATGAATGGTGTTGTGAATGGGTCATGTAAGCACACATCATTAAGATTCCTTAGATACACAAAAATCCTGATTCTTCCTATATTCTTATCCCCCACCACCATTGGACTGATCCAATCAGATTCTTATTCTAGTTTGATTATTTCTGCATGCAACATCTTGTCTATTTTAGCCTTCACTTTCTCCCTGTACCTCATATTTAACCTATAAGGAATCAATTGCACTGGCTTAGCTCCTAGTTTCAGTGGAATCTTCATCTCATCTAAGTCTCTTGCTATTATCTTTGTCTTTGAGAATATCATTGTGAATAGGTCCTAATATTCTAGTAGTAAGTCTGCAATCTTCTCAATTGTCTCATTACTTCAATAATATTCTATCTGTGCAAATTTGGGATTCTCTAGCATCCCAATGTTTACCTTCCATGTATTTATAGGTTGTGTATATTTGGTGGATTTGAGTTCTTTCCCTTGTACTCCTTGTTATCCTTCTATCTTAGGTACCTTCATATTCTTGTGATCCTCTTCATCATGCTCTTCCTTAACCACATTGTAACACTCTAATAACTCATGGACAATCATCTTGGGTCTATGTGCGTTGCATATTAGTACCACCCCCATCATCCCTTCTTCTGAGAATATCTTCATTCGAATAGCCTGTAGCACTACATATATTTATGGATATTCATGTTTAAATGTAAATGTTATTTTGAACCTCTGGAACAACCCTTCCCATCTTATGTCCCCCTGTACATCTCCAATTCCAAATACCAGTTCTTCGGAATTGTGTCTAGTGTATGTATAAATTTGTGTGTCCAATTTGTTTTCAGTACTGAACTCCATAAAGAATTGCATTGTTCAACATGATCCAATGGATCACTCTCTCCTGTGTACTTCTGCTCAATATTTTCTTACTCGGTCTTGAACCTTATTTTCATTAGTATGTTTCACTGTGACCAATCTTTCATTCCCTCTCTGTGTGGAGCCCACCATCTAGTTAGAGTCGCTTTCAGGACAAAATCTAGTGCTAATAACCTTTTTTGTTCAAGTACATACAACTTAAATGATTTTACAAACATTCTTATATCAGTTAATCCATTAGAACTGGGTGAATTACGTATCTTTGTTCCAATCCAATGCAAGGATCGGGTGATGTGTGCACATCATCTAGTGGAGAATTCATGACTTCTCGATTTCCAATTCTCTAGACCTTATTCAAAATATGATGCATACGAACTGATACTTCACCAACTTAGCACACCATATGGTATAGAATTGACATAATCCTCCAAATGTGCATTCATGTTATATAAATTGTCAATGTCTCTCCCTCTTGCTAGATCCATGTATCTATTTCCTTCTAGTGAGTCCAAGGTTGTGGTAACTTTAAAATATCCAACTTCAAATATCATCTCCCTCCTCTTCAAATTGATGATTGTATGGCTATCAAAATCCCATTCCAGTCTGATCAGTGTTGTATATGGTTGACTTTTATCCATGATCTCAATTACCTTAAAGTCTGCCACACTACGCACCCCATTGATGTTCATAGGTCCTCCTGTCAAACAACCAATTGGTACTATTTTGTGTTGATTCACGAGACTTAGTTGAAAAGGATAGCATACCAACTTTGGTTTTCCCATCAACACCCATGTATGCTTAGGTAACACATTCACATCATACCCAAGTCCAATATATTATTATCCACATCATACTCCCCAATCTAGGCACTGAATTTGAATTCTCCATTGGTCCTCTTCCTGTGTAGTACCTTGTTTACAATCCTTTGTGTGATGGGAATATCCCTTCCTCGTGTGCAATTAGAAATCATGTAATACAATGTACTCAGCGTAGTTTCATCCTTCATTACACAATTTTTTCAGAATTATGTTAGTGTGCTTACCTTCCCCGTCGATTTCTCTGGCACAACACGATCTTATACCTGAGGCACCACTAACGTTGATTATTCCCAATCCACTCTGAGTACTTCTTTTCTTTCCCTCTGATGTGTCTCTTTTTCTTGTTGAGGATAAAAGGATGGAATAGGCCCTACTGACTTCCTTACCCACTTCTCAATCTTCTTTATTTCATTCATCATATATGTCCTTATTTTGGCTCCTCCACATGTAACAACTTATATTCTTGGTCTCTCATTCTGTCTTTTGGCTGATATCTTCTGCACATTTTGATTTGGATTATGGTTTTGGTTTCCTCTAGCCTGCCACTTCGCAACTAGTTGGGGACAATATTCTATTGAATGATCCAGTGCTCTGCAATATTTTCACATTGTAAATGGATTTGGGCAGTCATGGGCCAAGTGTCTGAGTTTATTACAATTATAACATATAATCGGTCCTCTTCCTCCTCTATTGAAATTCCCTCTACCTGGGCCTTTGCCAAACTTTCCTATTTTCCCTTTATTGAAACCTCTTTGATTATTATATTTCAGAACCCCCACTTCTAATGCATCATTCTCTTCCTAGATCCTATACATATCTGATGTGTGCTCCCTCATTAAGTTGAATGCACAACAATCCTTTTCTTCATGTCCCACTGATTTGAAAAAATTGCAGAACAAATTCCTTGGGGTAATCTGATATTTCTATAGAAATGGAAAATTTGTTGGGTGATGTCCCCATTTCTTATATATCTCGCAATATCCTCCTTCCATTAATGGATTTGGTGCTCATGTTTCCAAATATTGTGTGAATGTTGGGAGTTTGTCCTAAGATGACCTTCGTTCCTACATTTTTTACACCAGGCTTGCTCATGTTTTTCCTTTCATTTTGTCATTTATACTAGTTGAATTGTAAATGCATCCAACTGCATCTAGACTTGTTCCATTCCTCCACTTTCTCCCACTGGAGATGATTCCAATTTCATTTCAACTTCTACTTCCTCGAGCTGTGACACAACCTTCTATTGGATCAATGGTCCGTGAATGTGTGGTAGAAACCATGCAATAAACCATTGTTGATGTTATTGATATAGGATATGGAAATTCAGTCTACCCATCACATCCTTAAATCTCTGGTTGAATTCCCATCCCAAATCTTTTTTCACTTGCTTAATATATTTCAGTTTGGAATGTGCCATGAATCTGACTTTGGATTCTTGAACTCCTTCAATAGTGCTTTCGTGATCTCTACCAAAGTCTCGGATGTTATAGCAAGATTTGCCTCACCTTATGCAATCTTTCACAAAGGGGCTTTTTCCATTTCCCTATACAAACTTATCATCCCTGTTTGATAAATCCATAGCTAAAAATACAATTTTTTCCACATGTATGCACCATGCCTACTATACAACATGTGTATACGCAGGCTGCTCCACTACAACCCGCATACATAGGGATTTGTGCCAAAAAATGAAAATTAAATGTTGAGTTTCCATGTCACGATAGGATATCTCTGATCCTTGGCCTTCCATATACTGGAAACATTCCGACTCGGCCCTTTAGTTCCATTTGAAGGCTATAAATTGGTCAATTCCGAGCTATGTAAAACATGAGAAAGAATTAAACTTTGAGAGAAAATTTACTCTGGAGAAATTATTACTTCATATTGAGTCTGCATCCCTTTATCCTTTAAGTCTGAACACAGTGTTCAACCCCCAAGCTCTTCCCTTATTGATGGATAACCTCATTGTCTCCCTTTTATGAGCTTTCCTTTAGTGGAGGATTGAAGTGGTGGAGGCCCAGCTGGAAGGAACTTAGTTTCTCGGTTTCGAAACATGTCGACACGGAAGTCTGTAATGTTTTCACTTCTGTTGATCATTTATTAATAGAAATACTCCTTTCCCATCGAATATATGTCTTGCAAATATAAGAGTTATTATCCATGGGCGTATTTGTCATGTATATTAATGGATTATGCTATATAATGTGATAACCTTTTATATTATCACCATATGCTTGCTTTGCTTGTTTGTTGAGAACTTGTTGCAGGTATAAAGCTTTGGGTCAAAGTGCTCAATGGTGGACATCATTGAACATATGGACGAGGTATGCCTCTTTCTTATCTCACTTGCATATTGGTTTATATAGCATGTTTTCGGGATAGAGTCAATTTCGGTAGTCATATTAGTCTATTGTGGTTTACCATGGCCATAGAGAAATTTTCCCTCATAACAGAATTGGCGACCATACTATGGAGATGATCTTATTTCTAAGGGTTTGGAGTACTTTTCTCCTTGCATTTTCCGCATTCCTTTTTGTTTCTTGTCGTATCACTGCTTGACAGTTTCTGTTCACTTACAGTCTTAGTTTTAAGCCTTTCTCCCTTGTCTGGCCTTGTTTTAAAACATATACGTGCTTTTTGGCCCGACAATTGCGTACATACGTGAGTTGTCTTTCTGCAAGCTGCACACATATTCTTTTCTTTCCTGAACAGTCGTGTACACCACTTTTCCTTGCATGTTTACTTGATTTGGTTCTTGTTGGGTGGGATTTGATGTTTGTTGAGCCTTCTTAGGTCTCTGTAGTGCCTGTCAAGAGTCTCTAGGATGACAAGAAACCTGTATGAAGTTGAATTTTTGGGCAGAGTCTTTCTCATCACCTTTTCATATTGATTGTCCTTGTATATTGAACTGGGTTCTCTATTGCTTGGTATTTTGCTTGAGTTATTTCTTTTTATTCACAGTAGAATTTATATATCAAGTTTCTTATCAGTCCATGCATTTTCATTTTTATTATATTGAAAATACAAAAAATAGGCATTCTACATTGCTTGGCATTTGAGTCCTTGTCATTAGCTTAGTGCATTTAGTGAAAGATTTCATTTTTACTTTAGAATTGCATAGTTGAATTTGAAAATTGCATTGGTTTTTAGAAGCATGTCATTCATTGAAAGTTAAAGTTAGGACTTTGCATTATTTTCATATTTACTTTTCTCGTAGAGTCATAACATCATGGGTTTCACTACCATATATTTTTGAGTAATCACGACCATTCAAATCAACGCTATAATTTAAAATTGATTAGTCACGATTTTATTTTCTAGGGTGCACAAACTAGCTTAAGATTTAGTGCCTTGGAATAAGATTTTGTGAGTAAACTTCTCCAAGGAAATTAAATCAACATGTGTGTCTGAGAAAGGGAGTGGATAAATCCATTGTATAATTGGTAAGATGAGGAGGATCCTCTTGTTGAAATTCAACAAGAATATCCTAGTGAAAATTATGCACCTACACTAGGATGGAGCCTCAGGATATTTTTAGGTAGAAGTATAGTTATAGATGATGTTCGATTTATAGATGTATGTCGACTATTATTATCCCCTAATAATAGTTGGACAATAAATATTAATGTATTCTCAATGAGCACTTGGAAATAGTTAACTGAAGTGGAAAATCAGTTATCTATAGGAAATTCGAGTTCAAAGGTTGACTGGTGGGACATGCAAGTCGAATTAGTTGTAACTGAGTGATTCAAAGTTGTGACAGAATTAGATGTGTAGTTATGTGAGTTGTAAAGTAGTTTAACTCGATTAAGTGAGTTAAGTTGAGTTGTACTAGTTGTAACTAAACTTACACTAGTGGTATATCAATGAATTAATTATTAATTAATTCACAGTCAGTGGTCTCACATGCAACTAAAGATTTACCACTGTTAACTACATGCATGTCAGATACAGTGGAGACCTAGTTGAGATAACATGCAAAAGGGACAATTTGACTATCAATTGTGACTTTAGTGGGTGCACTCATGCAACCACACACACATTGGATGTTCCCATGAGGAATGTGAAGCCTAGGCAAGAGGGATTCATTCATTGCAGGTATTTCCATCAGCAGGGATTGCAGAGAGGAGGCAGGTTGTCTGGAAGCAGAAAATTGACACATGAATTTGTCAATTTTTATATGACAATGTGAGACAGTTGTATATTGTAATGAGAGCTCTTGGATTAGAGTTTTGTATGAGATTGTTTCATGATCCATGATATATTTTTGTATGATATTGTTTCATGATCCATGATATATGCATAATATATGATAGTGGGGTTTTTAGCTTTATGGTTTCCCAGTAAAACATCTGTGTTATGTGTGATTGATATTTCTTCTTTATATTGCAATTGGGGATCGTGTTTTAAATTATGAAAGAATATTTGTAGAAGAGATTCTGTATTTAATAGTGGCATATAATTTTATGTCAGGAGAATCCAGACAATACAAAATTTTTATTAAAATTTCTACATGGTATCAGAGCGCAGAAGATTGTAGAAGCTGAGTTTGTGACTAGATAGAATTCGAATTTGCAAAAAGAATGTCTTGGTGTTATAGTTGATTCAAGATCAAAATTGCTTTCAATGGCTTGAGGTTAGATTATGCACTCAAGGGCATCTCGAACTACATTTCTAGGAAGGACAAGATGGAGGAAGTAATCGAAGACAATGGCTTGAAGGAACTCATTGACAAAGATGTTCCTAAGTCAGATGTTGCAGATGTTGCAAATCTTGATGCATGGAAAAAGAAAGTAGCAATGGCGAGGAGAATACTGTTGGAGGGATTATGAGACCACATTGTCTCAAAACTCCATGGGAAAGACACACCATATGCAATGTGGAAGACTTTGACAGATCTATTCCAAAACAACAGTGACCATAGGAAATTGGAACTCAAAGATAAACTCAAGAAGATCAAGATGGAGAAGGGCAACTCCATTCCAAAATATCTCACAAAGTTTGTCCAATGATGGGATGAGTTGGGGACTTTGGGAATAATAGTAGTTTATGATGATTTTGTGATCTTGGTTTTCCTAGGACTTCCCAATAATTGGCACAGTTATCAAGATTCTATCAATGGAAGGGAAAAATTTCCAAATTGGGAACGACTATGGTCGGATCTAGTGCAGGAGGAGTTCAGGCGGAACACCAGAGATGGCTCTTCATCAAAGCATGATGATTAAGAGGATTTTTCTTTGGCTGCCAAGGCAAAAAAATGGAAGGGGAAGAAATTACATTCAAAATCCGAGTCTAAAGGCAATAAGCTGGATTTGTCCAAAGTGAAGTTTTTTCACTGTCACGAACATGAGCATCTCACTACTAACTGTTCGCAGAAGAAGAAGAAGAAAAAGCTTATTGGAGCTATAGTTGGTGAGGCCCTTGCCTCAAAATTTGAACTTGACTTCTTCTTGATCGCATGCATGGCGTCAAGTGCATTGGGATTGGTGTGGTATTTGGATAATGGTGCTTCCTTCCACATGAAGGGAGATAAGGATATTTTCAGTGACTTGGAGGAGAAAGATCTCAAAATGCATATAAATATGGGTGACGATAGATGATATAGTGAGAATGGAATTGGTACCGTTACCTTTCAGAGGGAGTCAAGTAAACCATTTCAATTGGAAGATGTTATGCATGTTCCAGGTCTGAAGAAAAACTAGGTCTCAGTCGCAATGTTGGAAGATAGAGGTTATGATGTTGTTTTTAGCGATGGAAAAGCCTTCCTGCAACATAAAACAACGGTTCAAGTCAAGAAGATCGTGATTCAAGTTAAGAATCTCTACAATATGGAGGTAGATGGAAGGGATTCTATGATGGGAAAGGTATAAAATTTTGTGAGTTGGGATGAGGGCGAATTATTGCACAGGCAATTGGTCCATCTTCATCATGGAGCCTTGAAAATCATGCAGTAAATATCTACTGGACTTCCAATGGGAACACTTTCTCAGTTAGATCAATGCAATGGTTTCACCATGGGGAAGTATGTAAATTCCACCTTTCATGAAAAGGAGAATGTTGCTTCGGTGATCCTAGAGAGAATTCACACATATGTTTGTGGACCATTCTCGGTTGCTTCAACATCAAAACATAAGTATTATGTTATTTTTGTTGATGACCTTTCTCGTAAATGATGGATTTTGTTCGTGCAGAAGAAGGATCAAACATTCTCAAATTCCTATGAGTTTAAAGCATTGGTGGAGAAATATTTGGGGAAGCATGTGAAGGCTCTGAGGAGCGATAATGGTGGAGAATACATCTTTAATGAATTCAAAGACTTCTGCAGCAAAGAAGGAATTCAAAGAGAAATCATAGTGCCTCATAACCCACAACAAAATGGGGTCTTGGAGAGGAAGAACAGAATGATCGTGGGTGCATCATGAGCGATGTTGCATGATCAGGGCCTACCAATGCATTTGTGGGTGGAAGCATGAAACACTGCGGTTTATGTGCAAAATCTTTTTCCTCATAGAGTACTTGGCATGAGTACACCTAAAAAAGCTGTCACTGGTAAGAAACCTGATGTTTCTCATTTTAAGATTTTTGGCTCATCTATTTATGTGCATGTGACCAAGAACGTCAGGAAGAAGCTGGAGCCGGCTGCTAAAGTTGGGATATTTTTTGGGTACACAAAAACACCCCATAATTATCGTGTGTATTTTCCTAACAGTAATATGACTGTTATGTGACGGGATATAAAATTCGATGAGAGGAAATCCATGCAGTTGTCGCTTGAGAGGGAGCTATATTTGCATGCAGAGGAGGAACTGTTGGTTCCCAAATATGAGTCTCAAGATGTGGATTAGCCACATGAGGAGGTTCATGGAGTGGAGGAAGCTACTCATGTAGATCCATCCATCAGAAATGGCAGAAATCACACCACAGAAGCTGATAGATTGAGATTAGATGTTGCAGAGAATGAAGGAGCCCCTACTTCACAGCGCAGATAGAGACAGTCTCCTGATCGATTTACTGGATACATGGCTATCATGAGAAAATGTATTGTGACTAAACCATCTTCCTTTTATGAAGTAGTGCAGGATCCCACTTGGGTGGATGCAATGGTGGAGGAGTATGACTCCATTGTCAAAGAAGTGCATGGGAAATTGTCCCAAGACTGCTCGACAAATCAGTGGTAGGTTCAAGATGAATCTACAAGGTAAAGAAAGATGCTCATGGGAGTGTGGAGAAATACAAGGCCATATTTGTGGCTTAGGGCTTCTCACATATCGAGGGGATAGATTATGATGAGACATTTTCACCTATCACAAGGTACTCTTCCATAAGATCCATCTTTGCACTCTAAGCGCATATGGGATGGCGCATGCATCAGATGGATGTAAAAACTGTGTTTCTCAATGGGATCATTGAAAAATATCTGTACATAGAGCAGCCTGAAGGATTTGAGATCTTTAGCAATGAGTCACATGTGTATCAACTCAAAAGAGCGTTGTATGGACTAAAACAAGCACCCCGTTCTTGGTACACTCAGATAGATAGCTATTTCACTGGACTGGGATTCACCAAAAGTGAAGTGGATGCAAACCTATACCAAAGTGTGGTGGAGGGTAAGATTTTAATCATTCTTCTTTATGTTGATGATTTAATATTGACTGGTGATGAGCAGATGATGCACTCATGCAAGGAGGACCTTGCAAAGGATTTCAAAATGAAGGATATGGGCCTCCTTCATTATTTCCTTGGATTGGAAATATGGCAGCGAGATGGTGAAATTCTTGTGTCTGAAGGAAAGTATGCAAGGGAGATAATGGGTAAGTTTCACATGGAGGACTGCAAACCCATGGATACTCCTCTTCCAAGAAACCGGAGGAAAGAGGATGCTACTTCTAGAGAGGTAGTGGATGCTACTGTCTGTCAACAGTTAGTGGGTTCTCTAATGTATCTAGTGATGACGAGACCGAACATTTTCTATATGGTTAACCAACTGAGTCAAGTGATGGTTAAGCCTACCAATATATTTTGGAAGGCGGGTAAGCATGTCCTGAGATACCTGAGGGGAACATCTGAGTATGGATTATGGTACAAATAGATGGATGAGGTGAAGTTTCATGGCTTCAAGGATGCATCTTGGTTGGGGAGCCCAACGAACAGAAAGGGCACATCAAGGGGGATCTTTAGTATCATATCTATAGATGTTTCTTGGTACAACATGAAACAAAGATCTATGGCACTCATTTCAATGGAAGAGGAATACATGGCAGCGAGTCAGGCTGCATGTGAGGCTATCTAGATGAGAAAGAACTTGGTTGGCTTGTTTGGTTCTCATTTAGATCTGACAGTGATTCATTTTGATAATCAGAGTTGCATTAAACTCTCGATTAATCCTATGTTTCATGATAGATCTAAGCTAGATATCCAGTATCATCATATCTTAGATTGTGTGTAGTGGAAGATCATGTTGCTTCAATACATTCCTACGGAATATCGGGATGCATACATTCTAGCGAAGGTGTTCACCAGGAGAAAATTCAAATACCATAAAGACAGGATCGGGGTAAATGATAATCCCTTTTTTGTTGAGAGGGAGTGTTGAGATTCAACAAGAAGATCCTAGTGCAAATTATGCACCTACACTAGGATGGAGCCTTAGGCTATTTTTAGGTGGAAGTCTATTTATAGATGATGTTATATTTATAGATGATGTTCTATTTATAGATGTATGTCAACTATTATTATCCCTTAATAATAGTTGGAAAATAAATATTAATCTATTCTCAATTAGAACTTGTAAATAGTTAACTGAAGTGGAAAATTAGTTAGATATAGGAAATTTGAGTTCAAAGGTTGGTTGGTGGGCCATGCAAGTCGAATTAGTTGTAACTGAGTGATTCAAAGTTGTAACAGAATTAGATGTGTAGTTATGTGAGTTGTAAAGTAGTTTAACTCAGTTAAGTGAGATATGTTGAGTTGTACTAATTGAAACTGAACTTACACTAGTGATAGATCAGTGAATTAATTATTAATTAATTCACAATCAGTGGTCTCACATGCAACTAAAGATTTACCACTGTTAACTACATGCATGTTAGATCCAGTGGAGACCTAGTTGAGATAATAGGTGAAAGGGACAGTTTGACTATCAGTTGTGACCTTAGTGGGTGCACTCATGCAACCACACACAAATTGGATGTGACCATGAGGAATTAACATCCTAGGCAAGGGGGATTCATTCATTGTAGGTATTTCCATCAGCAGGGATTGCGCAGAGGAGGCAGGTTGTTTGGAAGCAGAAAATTGGCACATGAATTTGTCAATTTTTGAATGACAGTCTAAGACGATTGTATATTGTACTGAGAGCTCTTGGTTTAGGGTTTTGTATGATATTGTTTCATGATCCACGATATATACATAATATATTATAGTGGGGTTTTTATCTTTATGTTTTCCCAGTAAAACATCTATGTTATGTGTGATTGATCTTTCTTCTTGATATTGCAATTGGCGATCATGTTTTAAATTCTGCAAGAATATTTGTAGAAGTGATTTTGTATTCAACATTGGCATATAATTGTTAGATCAGGAGAATCCGGGAAATAAAAAAGTTGTATTAAAATTTATACATGGTATGAGAGCGCAGAATATTGAAGAAGTTGAGTTTGTGACTGGATAGAATTCGAATTTGAAGAAAGAATTTCTTGGTGCTATAGTTGATTCAAGATTGAAATGGATTTCAATGGCTTGAGGTTGGATTATGCACTCAAGGGCAGCTCGAACTACATTTATTGGAAGGACAGGATGGAGGCAGTACTCGAAGACAATGGCTTGAAGGAATTCATTGACAAAGATGTTCCTAAGCTAGATGTTGCAGATGCTGCAAATCTTGATGCATGGAAAAATAAAGTAGCAAAGGCAAGGAGGATCCTGTTGGAGGGAGTAAGAGACCACATTGTCTCAAACATCCATGGGAAATCCACACCATATGCAATGTGGAATACTTGGATGGATCTATTCCAAAACAATAGCGACCATAGGAAATTTGCGCTCAAAGATAAACTCGGGAAGATCAAGTTGGTGAAGGGAGACTCCATTCCAAAATATCTCACAAAGTTTGTCCAATGTCGGGATGAGTTGGGGAGTGGGAATAACATTCGTTGATGATAATTTGGTGATCTTGGCTCTCCTAGGACTTCCCAAGAATTGGCACAGTTATCAAGACTCTGTCAATGGAAGAGAAACATTTCCATATTGAGAACGACTATGGTTGGATCTAGTGCAAGAAGAGTTCAGGCGGAACACCAGAGATGGATCTTCATCAAAGCATGATGATGAAGAGTATTGTGCTTTGGCTTCCAAGGCAAGGAAATGGAAGGGGAAGAAATTCCATTCAAAATCTGAGTCTAAAGGCAAGCAGCTGGATTTCTCCAAAGTGAAGTGTTTTCACTATCACAAACATGGGCATCTCGCTACTAACTATTCGCAGAAGAAGAATAACAAGAAGGTTGTTGGAGCTGTAGTTGGTGAGGCCCTTGCCTCACAATTTGAACTTGACTTCTCCTTGATCTCATACATGGCGTCAAGTGCATTGGGATCGGTGTGTTATTTGGATAGCGACGCTTCCTTCCACATGACGGGAGATAAGGAGATTTTCAGTGACTTGGAGGAGAAAGATCTCAAAATGCATATAGAGATGGGTGACGATGGATGATACAGTGCGACTAGAATTGGTACCATTACCTTTCAAAGGGATTCAGGTAAACCATTTCACTTGAAATATGTTATGCATGTTTCAAGTCTGAAGAAAAACTTGGTCTCATTCGCAATGTTGGAGGAGAAAATCTATGACGTTGTTTTCAGCGATGGAAAAACCTTACTGCGACATAAAACAATGGGTCAAGTCAAGAAGATAGAGATTCAAGTTAAGAATCTCTACAAGATGGAGGTATATTGTTAATCCCTAATATTGGCTCATTACCCCTTAATTGGGGCATATTATATTAGTAATGTTATTTTATTTATGTCGGCTTTAGGCCATTAGTTGTAATTATACCTCCTAGTC
>JZKD02S0298911.1:288884-299136 GCA_000966675.3 Picea glauca | reverse complement strand
ATAAGTTTTGAAGTAGGGGATTGGGTGTTTTTAAGACTAAAACCATACAAACAGATGTCCCTCAAGCAAGCCAAGAAGGATAATAAATTATCACCAAAGTACTATGGCCCTTATATGGTGTTGCAAAATATTGGTACTATGGCATACAAATTAGAGTTGCCTGCATCTTCATGAGTATAGCCAGTTTTCCATGTTTCATGCTTAAAGAAGATTATAGGTGAAAAGATCCTAGTTCCAACTATATTGCCGGAACTTGACAAGGAAGGAAAAATCATATTGGAGCCTGAATCCATCACTGACACAATAATTCGCCAGCTAAGGAATAGATCCATTTCAGAGTATCTCAATAAAAGGAGGAAACTACCAGCTGAAGATTCCACTTGGGAAGATGAGTCTTTTATACAGAAGCATCCAGAGTTACTCAAGAATTGCGGACAACACTTGTCTCAAGGGGAGGGGCATGTTAAGCCCTAATATTGGCTCATTACCCCTTAATTGGGGCATATTATATTAGTAATGATATTTTATTTATGTCGGCGTTAGGCCATTATTTGTAAGTATACCTCCTAGTCTCCTATATATACCAAGGAGACATTTTCATTTTGAATCATCTTGTACTTGAATATTTAAGTGGGGTAAAAGGAGGTTGCCCCTTGAAGAGGATTATTATTTGAAATTATCTCTTTTTCAAGGCGTTGAGTACTTTTTCTGAGGTGTTTCTATGCTATATTGATATTTGGTTCTTAACATATATGGTTGTGCTACCATAATGGGCAAGGTAGAAAAATTTGTGAGTGGGGATGAGGGAGAATTATGGCATAGGCAATTAGGCCATCTTCATCATGGAGCATTGAAAATCATGCAAAAAATATGTACTGGAATTACAATGGGAACACTTTCTCAGTTAGATCAGTGCAAGGTTTGCAGCATGGGTAAGTATGTAAAGTCCAACTTTCATGAAAAGGAGAACTGTGCTTTGATGATCCTAGAGAGAATTCACACAGATGTGCGTGGACCATTCTCAGTTTCTTAAATAGAAAAACATAAGTATTATTCTATTTTTGTTGATGAAATGTCTCATAAAATTTGGATCTTCTTCATGCAGAAGAAGGATCAAACATTCTCAAAGTTCTGTGAGTTTAAAGCATTGGTGGAGAAAGAGTCGGGGAAGCAAGTGAAGGCTCTGAGGAGTGATAATGGTGGAGAATACATCTCTAATGAATTCAAATAATTCTACAGCAAAGAAGGAATTCAAAGAGAACTCATAGCACCTCATAACCCACAACAAAATGGGATCGCGGAGAGGAAGAACATAACGATCATGGGTGTAGCACGAGCGATGTTGCATGATGAGGGCCTGCCAATGAATTTGTGGGCGGAAGCATGCAACATTGCGGTTTATGTGGAAAACCATTGTCCTCATAGAGTACTTGGCATGAGTACACTTGAAGAATCTTTCACTGGTAAGAAACATGAGGTTTCTCATTTTAATATTTTTGGCTCATATGTTTATGTGCATGTGACAAAGAATGCTAGGAAGAAGTTGGAGTTGACTGCTGAAGTTGGGATATTTTTGGGGTACAGAGAAACACCCCATAAGTATCATGTGTATTTTCCTAACTGTAAGATGACTGTTATGCGATGAGATATAAAATTCGATGAGGGGAAATCCATGTGGTTGTTGCTTGAGAGGGAGCTAGATTTGCATGTAGAGGAGGAACTACTGGTTCCCAAAAATGAGTTTCAAGATGTGGATCAGCCACATGAGTAGGTTCATGGAGTGGAGGAAGCCACTCATGTAGAGCCATCCATCAGAAATGGCAGAAAGCGCACAATGGAAGTTGATAGATTGAGACTAGATGTTTCACAGAATGCAGGATCCCCTACTTCACAGCATAGACAGAGACAACCTCATGATCGATTTACTAGATACATGGCTCTCATGAGAAAACGTATTGTGACTGAACCATATTCCTTTAAATAAGTAATGAAGGATCCCACTTGGGTTGATGCAATTGTGGAGGAGTATGATTCCATTGTAAAAAATAGTGCATGGTAAATTGTCTCAAGACCAGGCGACAAACCAGTGGTAGGTTCGAGATGGATCTATAAGGTAAAGCAAATTGCTGATGGGAGTGTGGATAAATACAAGGCCATATTTGTGGCCCGAGGCTTCTCAAAGATCGAGGGGTTATATTATGATGATACCTTTTCACCTGTTTCAAGGTACTCTTCCATAAGATCCATCATTGCACTCTCAGCGCAGATGGGTTGGTGCATGCATCAGATGGATGTAAAACCCATGTTTCTTAATGGGATCATTGAGGAAGAGGTGTACATAGATCAGCCTGAAGGATTTGATATCTTCAGCAGTGAGTCACATGTGTGTCGACTCAAAAGAGCGTTGATGGGATGAAATAATCACCCCATGCTTGGTACACTCGGATAGACAACTATTTCACCAGACTGGGATTCACCAAAAGTGAAGCGGATGCCAACCTATACCAACTTGTGGTGGAGGGTAAGATTTTATTCATTGTTATTTATCTTTATAATTTAATATTGATTGGTGATGAGCAACTGATACACTCATGCAAGGAGGATCTTGCAAATGAGTTTGAAATTAAGGATATGGGTCTCCTTCATTATTTCCTTGGATTGGAAATATGTCAGTGAGATGGTGAAATTTTTGTGTCTCAAGGAAAGTATGCAAGGGAGATACTAGGTAAGTTTCACATGGAGGATTGCAAACCCATGGATACTCCTCTTCCAGGAAATTGGAGGAAAGAGGATGCTACTTATGGAGAGGTAGTGGATGCTATTGTCTATTGACAATTAGTGGGTTTGCTAATGTATCTAGTGAACATGAGACTGGACATTTTATATGCGGTTAACCAGTTGAGTCAAGAGATGGTCAAGCCTACCAAGATATTTTGGAAGGTGGGTAAGAATGTCCTAAGATACCTGAGGGGCACATCTGAGTATGGATTATGGTATAGATAGATGGATGAGGTGAATTTGTATGGATTCACGGATGCAGCTTGGGCGGGCAGCCCAACGGATAGAAAGAGAACATTAGGGGGGATCTTTAGTATCGTATCTACAATTGTTTCTTGGTATAGAAGGAAACATGGATCTATGGAATTCAGTTCAACGGAAGTGAAATACATGGTAGTGAGTCAAGCTGCATGTGAGGCTATCTAGATGAGAAATATCTTGGTTGGTTTGTTTGGTTCTCATTTAGATCCGACAGTTATTCATTGTGATAATCAGAATTTCATTAAATTGTCGATTAATCCTGTGTTTCATGATAGATCTAAGAATATAGATATCCGGTATCATCATATCAGAGATTGTGTGCAACGGAAGATCATGTTTCTTCAGTACATTCCTATGGAATATCAGGATGTAGACATTTTGACGAAGGCGCTCACCAGGAGCAAATTTGAATACCATAGAGACAGGATCGGGGTGAAGGATAATCCCTTTCTTGTTGAGAGGGAGTGTTGAGATTCAACAAGAAGATCCTAGTGAAAATTATTCACCTACACTAGGATGGATCCTTAGGCTATTTTTAGGTGGAAGTCTATTTATAGATGATGTTCTATTTATAGATTTATGTTGACTAATATTATACCTTAATAATAGTTGGACAATAAATATTAATCTATTCTCAATGAGCACTTGGAAATAGTTAACTGAAGTGGAAAATCAGTTAGCTATAGGAAATTCGAGTTCAAAGGTTGATTGGTGGGACATGAAAGTTGAATTAGTTGTAACTGAGTGATTCAAAGTTGTAACAAAATTAGATATGTAGTTATGTGAGTTGTAAAGTAGTTTAACTCAATTAAGTGAGTTAAGTTGAGTTGTACTAATTATAACTGAACTTACACTAGTGAGAGATCAATGAATTAATTATTAATTAATTCACAATTAGTGGTCTCATGTAACGATCCCCTTGAACAACCTGAGGCCAGGGAACACCACTCCAAAGTATCCACTCATTCTTTGACACTATTCGGTAACATTCCCAACCATAAAGCCAGAACATGCTACTCTAGGAACATCCTTTGTTCCCATACTGTGGAACATATAGTAGCATACCCAGTAGTCAACTAAGCAATGCCACCTAAATTTACTTTTTTTTAGACTGCGTGTAGCTAAACATATACATATAGCACACTCGCGAAATATTTACATCCAACATAACAAACCATTACCTTATGTAATATACGATTTTGATATTAAAATAACAGTAATTAACAATATCCATCATTTACAGGAAATTACCCATATGCACACAAGAAATCATAGTCACATATATGGTAAAATCCTAACATGGACATGTAAATAACAGAACAACAAATCCATATTTCATACAATTGGTACTTATATTAGAAACACTGTCACCAACTGCTTGCAGACCATCCACGAACCTCCCAGCCATAGATTGCATTGTTCATCACTCTCAACGGTGAATCATCCTCGAGCTGGGACTAAACTCCACTCAGGGTAAAGGGATTCCTATCCAGGCTAAGGCTCATGGAAAACAGGAAAGACTCTGTCTCAGGTGCTCACTCAACTAATATCCTACAGCCTCTCATTCCCCACATGCCTGTCCCACCCAAGGAAGTGTGCCCCTTCTCTGCTCAACAGTCCCGCAGCTGCCCTACTTCCCTTCTAGGGCTTCAACAACAGGCCAGAATGGAAGTCTCGGAGCGTTGTAGCTATATTTTAGCACCAACAAAAATCAATCCCCATCAATTTTCTCACCCAAAGAACTGCTCATGGGCCTGACAACTTGCTTCTTCAATCCTGCTCCAAGCTAACCAAGTACACCAACCAAAAGAGACAGGAAAATAGGTTTCGGAAAGGTGGAATAGTTTTCTCAAGGATAACATAATGTAGGAGTGAAATGGTCATGGAGTCATTGACTAGATAATTGAGTGTTTTGGTATCACTGTGAACTCTTTTCCCCCAAACGATGGTCGGCCTGATGTTTTTTCCCTCTTCCCTTATGTTCATCTCCCCCCTTCTCTAAGAGCAAGCCCCTCAACTAAGTTTCCCCATGATATCAATGCATGTCCCCAACTTGACAGTTTTCATGTCGAAAGTTACTTTTATCCACTTGTCCTCAACTTAATAACTTGGGATAAAATTATCCATACTCTATGTTTTGGGAAATATTAATATAATATTCCCTTGACTTTTGGCCCTCCCTTTCCCTAACTGGTGAAGTTCAGTCCCCCTTCTCTTTATCGTGGTTGGTCTGTGCACAGTGATGTATTTTATATTAATCATGAGTTCATGTACAAAGTAGGTGCATTGGCCCTTTAACATCTAGGCGCGCTGGCCTAATTCCAAGACATAAGCATTCCAGCTTATAATACTAGCTCACCAGCCTATAATGCATATTATATACACAAAGGTTCGTTGACCTTAATAGTTTAGTTATTGTGCACTGTATCCTCTATCTCTAAGGTTGCGCGCACCTTAGTTACTGCGCATGGTATTCATAAATGTGCAAATTACATCCCTTTACTACACAGTATATGCACGCACCATGCCATGATAGCTATATTACAAAATGATATCTAAACAACTCACCAACTTAAATATACTTGTATTATATTTACATTTGGGTTTGGTCGAGGGATATTACAATCCCCTCCCCTTATTTATGCACTGTCCTCAGTGCATCATGTACCCATATACCACAAAATTCTAAAAATTATTCAAAAAGATGCAGGTATTCTGTCTGCATTGCATCCTCATGCTCCCAAGTAGCGTCTTCAGGTACGTATCAGATCCATTGGACCTTTACAAGCCCTATGGCTCGATTCCGGAGTTGTTTGATTTTTTGATCCAGGATGCGCACCAGATGCACTTGGAAATCACCTTCTTGCTCCACCTGGATAACATCCCAATCAATAACATGATTAGCATCAGGTATATATTTCTTTAGCAATGATACATGGAAAACATTATGAATAGACATAGATGCAAGCAATGTAATCATATAAGCAATTGGACCAATCCTCTCTAGGATTTCAAATGGTCCACAAAATCTATCTGCCAACTTGGCGTAGCTTCCCAGCTTCAGAGAAATCCTATTATCTTTTACTTTCAGGAAAACATGATCACCCACTTTGAATTCTCTGTGGGTTCTGTTTTTATCCACATAACATTTCTTTCTGTCTTAGGTAGTTTTCAAATTCTGCTTAATTTTTAGCATTTGGTCCTCCATCTCTTTGAGCAACTCTGGCCCAACTACTGTTTTATCAGCGTGGTTATCCTAGCTTACTGGAGTATTGCACCTTCTGCCGTAAAGTGTTTCAAATGGGCTCATTTTCAATGATGCTTGATACCCATTGTTATAAGTGAATTCTACTAAATGTAAGTAGTCTTCCCATTTTGATAGTTTGTCCATCACATACATTCTCAACATATATTCTATCACCCTATTCACTCTTTCTATCTGTCCGTCAGACTTAGGATGGTAAGATGTACTAAATCTCAGATTCGTTCTGAATCCTTTGAACTATCCTTTCTAGAAATTCAAGGTGAATTTTAGGTCTCTGTCAGACACAATCGTTTTAGGAATTCCATGCAATCATGCCACTTCCCTTATGAAAATATCAGCAACATCTGTTGCCTTGTGAGTAGTTTTTAGTGGTATGAAATGGGCAGCTTTTGTAAGATTTCCCACCACTACCATAATCGAATAATGTATCTTTCCTGTTCTGGGAAATCCCGTAATAAAATCCATTGTCACCACTTCCCACTTCCATTCAGGAATGGGCAAAGGTTACAGCAATCCTACTGGGTGCCTATGCTCTGTTTTAACGTTTTGGCATTCCATACACCTAGCGATGTATTCTGCAATTTCTCTCTTCATACCTGGCCAAATGTATTGGCTCTTGACCACTTTTATGGTTTTCTGATATCCGGGGTGCCCTGCATAAGGAGCATTATGCATCTCATGCAAAATTATACGTTTCAAGTCCTGAACATTTGGTACACAATTTTTGTTCTTGTGCAATAGTATTCCATCTACTCCCAACTTATAAATATCCATCTTTTGTGGTGTCTTACCTTGCTGTAGCTTTTCTATCAATTCTCTGTACTACAGATCTGTATTTGCATCCTCTATAATTTTTCTTTTAACATCGGTCTAATACATGTTGATGGTTGTAGCATGAAGCTCATCTACTCTCTTGTTGAGTGCATCAGCCACTTTATTTTCTTTCCCTTTGATATGCCTTATATCAAAGTCATATCCGCTTAGAAATTCTAACCATCTTCTTTGTCTAGCATTTAGATTTGGATGATCAAATAAATATTTCAAACCATTGTGGTATGTTCTTAGCTCAAACCTCTTTCCCATGAGGTAGTGTCTCCATTTCATTAGAACATGCACTATGGTTGCCAACTCCAAATCATGAGTGGCATAGTTTCTTGCATCCTCCTTCAACTTCCTTGATTCATAACATATCACAAATACATTTTGACTGAGGACTCCACCAAGTCCCTCATTACATGCATCTGTGCATACAATGAAATCTTCATTTGGGTCTACGATCCTCAGTATTGGAGCACTTGTCAATAATTGTTTCAAATGTTGGAAACTCTTTTCACAATCCGATGTCCACTAAAACTTCATACCTTTTCTTTGCAAAGAAGTGATTGGGTGTGCTATCTTCGAGAATCCTCCAATGAATATATTGTAGTAGCCTGCAAAGACCATGAAAGATCTGACCTCTGTCACATTCTTTGGTGTTTACCATTCTCTAATGGCTTCTACCTTCTCAGGGTCCATTTCTATCCCATATTTTGAGATGATATGCCCCAAATAATGAATTTGTTTTTGATAAAATGAGAACTTGCTCAATTTGGCATACAAATGATGTTCCCTTAATACTTCCAACACCATCCTCAAATGATGTTCATGCTCTTCCTCTGACTTGGAATATATAAGATTGTCATCCAAAAAGACAATGACAAACTTGTCCAAATACTCTCAGAAAACACCATTCATTAAGCACATGAAAACAACTGGTCCATTTGACAATCCAAATGGTACCACTGTGAACTCATAATGACCATACCTTGTCCTAAAGGAAGTCTTGTTGATATCCTCTTATTTAATTCTTACCTGATGGTATCCCAATCTGAGATCTATATTTGAAAATATCCTTGCATCCTTCAATTGATCAAAGAGGTTGTCAATCCTTGGTAGAGGATATTTGATCTTAACAATCACTTTATTCAATTGTCTGAAGTCAATGCACAATCTTAACGTTCCATATTTATTTTTCACAAACAAGATTGGGGCACCCCAAGGTGATACACTTGGGTGTATATACCCCTTCTTCAGAAGTTCTTCGAGTTGCATTTGCAACTCCTTCAATTATGGTGTACTCATTCTGTAAGGAGTCTTTGACACTGACACTACTCCAGGCATCAAATCTATAGAGAAATCAATGTCTCTCCTTGGGGGTAGTCTGGGTACTTCCTTGAATACATCTTCAAAATATTTCAGGACTAGATAATCCTCCAAATTTGGCACCTTGTCTCTAGGTGTCTCCTCCATATGAGTTGCAAATATTTGGCATCCCCTTCTATAACATTTATTCAGTTGTAATGCTGAAATTTCTCTAATGGTTACTACCCTGGGAATTCCCTGGACTTTCCTTTGGTTCCCCTCCTCATCCAAGAAAGTGAATGCTTTGTTATGAAAATCCAATAGAGCATGATGTAGGTCCAACCAATCTATCCCAATTAAACAGTCATAGGAACCTAAGGATAAGATGTTCAAATTTGCCCTGGTATTTAGTCCATTCATGTCTATGAGGAAAGACTTAACCATCTCATTAACTTTTCTTCTGGCTCCTATAGCCAATGGCACCAACCAGGATTTCCCATGCTTTCTTCTTGGTAAATGCAAACTTTCCACCATATTTGGGTCTATATAACTATGTCTAGCTCTTGAATCAATTAAAATAGCAAAGGTTTGGTTGTTGATCATACCTTCCACTTCAATCATGTGGGACTGATACTTTGTTTGCTTGTTGTCCAGGGCTGCATAAATCCTTGGCACATTTTTACCCATGTCCTCTACTGTCTCATCTCATTGTACATTGTGAACAATCCTACCTTTTTCACCTCTATGAGGAGAATCTATGAACCTATTTTCTCCTTTACAACCCCAACATTGCATAGGTGGTTGTCTTGGTCCTTGACTCCCTTTGTCAATCACTCTGGTTTCCTTATTCATTTGCAGCCATTGTGGATTATTTCTGAAGAATGGTGGTTTATCTCTCGTCTTCCTCTAATTCATCTTGAATTTCTTATTGTCTTCCCAAGCCCTCTGGAAAGCTGGTCTTGCTTTCAGCTAGTCATATAATCATTTAGCTCTTCTTATGGTCTCTTCTAATGTCTTGGGATCATCATACTATATTTTTTCACTGATGAACGGTGGTAATCCACTTAAGTACCATTGAATCTTGAATGTTTCATCCTTAATGAAAGATACATACTTCAACAGTTCCAGAAACCTTCTCTCATATTCATCTCTGGTTGCACTTCCAAGCTTGAGTTCAAAGAACTCCTTCATTTTCTTGTCATAGTATCTCTTGGTCAAGTATTTCTTCTCAAAATGCTTCTTGAATTCTCTCCAAGAAACACTTTTCTCTACAATGTGTTATACCTATACAAGTTGATCCCACCACATGGAGGCCTTTCCTTTGAGTTGATAAATAACAATTCTACCTTCAGCATAAGAAGAATAATTATGCAATTGAAAATACTTCCTCATGCCTAGAAACCATGTTTTGACATCTTCATCCTTCTTGTGCTCACCATAAAATGTAGGAGGTTTGATTTTGTTCATTTCTCCTTGCAGATCATCCACCCTGTTAGTAACATTACTTGTCCGGGGCACAAGAGCATTTGGGTCAGCAAGTCGCATGAGGAGCGCCCAAGCGCAATGTGGAAAATCTCATTTCAGGCTCCCAAGCACGCGAGCGGGAGAGATTATATCGTCGACGGTCCAGATTCATCTATAAGAGCAGATCAACAGTTGGCAGAAAATCGCAGTTAGCGGAGTTATGCCAAGATTAGCGCAAATGCATCGCGCCCATATTATATGCAGGGAAGGATAGCAACCGTTCATCCAAAGGACGCATGGCGCGAGATCTAGCCACGTCGACATTTCAAAAATCATGAGTCCCAAAGGAAAAGGTTCCATGTT